>JAFIDM010114375.1:0-49137 GCA_023159025.1 Thereuonema tuberculata
TTAAGACTAATTTAAGTGTCCTAAGTTCAGCCGAAGAAAAAAAAATCTCTTCATTTTGCCACAGGAATTCAACCAAGAAAACCTTAACGGGAGATAAGTGGGAAAAAAAACCAAAGCATTCTGGTAACATTAGAGAAATGCTTTCATCAAAGAAAACTGTTTAAATTTGAATATGTTGGAATTCCCAAAACAAAATAAAGAAGTTGTATTGCAATAAGGAATATACATCTCCTTTCGTTAGCCGAAACCTGTTCTTTAAATTTCAGCTTTCTATGATAGTTAGTTGTTATCATAGATACATTTGCAACCGTGTTTCTAATTCCACTGGTTGACAAATTTTTTACTGTAATTAAAACTGTTTAGTTTATTTTAGAGTTTGCTGATTTCGACTTTATTTTGGCAGAATATTCCAGAACATCAAATTGCTATTTACTTTATGAAGGCATTTAGTAACTGTGATATAAAGCTGACAGTATTCTATATATGAACTGAAGTGATTGATTTTTTTCTTGACTCAGCTTTTAAGAAACCTAATGGCAAATACTGCGTCTGAATCAGTGGCTAAGTTATGTTGTCCATGTTCAAAGCTTTCACTTGACTATTAGTCTATTTCGAAGGGCATATATTCATGTTCTTAACTTTCGTGTGAATGTTTTCCGAGGCAGCTTTTTTTTCTTTTATATTACTAATATTTATTTGTAAAGAAAAAAAATCCTTTTTTTTTATTAAGCTTATTAAATACATTTTTAAGTATGTTACACAATTGTATAAAGAGTAATTCTAAATATATATATATATATATTGTACGTAATTTTTCAATATTGATAATAATACATAAACAATTTGATAGCGTAAATTTTACAGCAAATGAAAGAGAAAGATGTAATTCTGACGTGCCAATACACCTTTTGAGACATTTGTTAGGGTTTCTCGATCTGACGTATTTACTGATTAGGATTTAATTAGGACACAATAACCAAACAGACGATACTAAAGATTCAACAACCACTGCTTTACACAAACTGGGTTAGCGTAGAACAAAAATAATCACTGGAATTTCTCAAAATTTCTAGAAATCACGAAACAGAATTAAAAGAAAATAAAACGTGTAAATGAATATTTTCTTTTCTATCTAGGACGGAGCAAACTGTAGAAAAAGATTTTAAAACGAAAATTCAGAATATAGACACAGCATTTATCATTATCATTTTTTGAGTAACATTACTGGAACTAAGCCCATTTGTAGTTCCTAATCTCAATGTTTATTTCATTCACTATTCCTTTTTTAATGATAATCCGGAAAATAAAAAGACGATCTAGGCAGCGCTATTAGATTTGGCGTCCAATTCCTTAACGCCTCTTTTATAAATAACTCAGTTCAAGAGATTCATGCTTCCAGTTTGAAAAACTAAAATCTTAAACAACTCAGTTCAAAGCGAACGTAAAGAACGAAAACTGACTCAATTAAAACCCAACCCCTCTTTTAGATTATTTTTTCTTCTTCCTTTTTCCTTCTTTTCTCTTCTGTTGATTCGCTAGAAGTGTTTAGATATCAAGAAACACGAAATGTCACCATCCATTGCAGCTGAATTATTTTATGATGATGTTTATCCTCTCAAAATGCTATAGATTTCCTCCGACACCTTCGCATAATAACAAGGGACGAAGAAGAAATGTTGACAATAAAACTATGATTGAAATACAAGCTGCTCGAGATTATATTTTTTTCGCCTCTTCATGAGATGAGTGTTTAGTCGTTTTGAAGCTACAGTTTGGTCACATCCAAACAATTATTAAAAAATGTGTTCATCAGTTTTTAATGATTGTTTGGGTGCAACCAAAATGTAGCTTCGAAATGGCTTAAACGTTTATTCATTTCATGAGAAAATGCTTAGATGCTAAAAATAAAACAGATATTACATAATTTCTTTTTTTTTTATGTCTTGTTTTATCTGCTTACTCATAGAGATTATTTAATTTCGTTATTTGTGAGATTTGTAGAATTCACGTGAACTAAGTTTAAATAAAATGAAGGGTTGACAACAGTGATAAAAACATCCCCTTATTTGTACTATTTGTGTAATAAAATTTACATAAAGACGCCGTTAGGGGCCCAATTTTAATTCTCTATCGAACTCAGCTCAGTTTTATTATTCATTATAGGTTCAAACTGTGAATTTGGGGGTCCCATAAATTAGCGGGGCAGTCGCCCCACTTGCCCTAGCCAAACGGCGCCCCTACTGATTGATAAGCATCAGCAAACAGTATCACAATCATATTATCCTAAGATGGTTGGTAGAAATAGAAATACAAAGCACTCACTATTAAAAAAAATTAAAAAAACTAAAAAAATCAACCTTTTCTAAATTTTTTTTTTACATGATCATTCTCTTTTCCTCCATTTTACAAAACACTGAAATACGGGTTTCAGATGTTCATGTAGGTGATCTTATTCATTCTGTCCTACCTGCGATGCTTGCATTGGGATACAATATTACTTTCCAACGGGGCTAGTTAAGGTATGATGGTTAAAGGTTCCTGATAAGAAAGTCGGTACCCATTTGACAGAGGGTCCGTCTGTAGGTGTGGAAAAAAAACCCGATCACTACTGGGAATTGAACTCTGCTGCTCCAGCAACTAAAACACTGGACTATCTCTCGGATATATGATTTGATTCATCTTATAATCATATTGTTAA
Source organism: Thereuonema tuberculata (assembly GCA_023159025.1). Taxonomy (NCBI): domain Eukaryota; kingdom Metazoa; phylum Arthropoda; class Chilopoda; order Scutigeromorpha; family Scutigeridae; genus Thereuonema; species Thereuonema tuberculata. Next base: position 2,699 of record JAFIDM010114375.1, read on the forward strand.
AACTGACAGCAGTCATTTTAAAAATATTGTATTTAATTATTAGGAACTATTCAGATTTCATTAATAAAACTAGAATAGCAAATGCTGGCGGGTTTTTTTGCCCAACCTATACAGAATAAACAGAAATTATCAGTGATTAGGTAATAATAATATCAAACCATTTCGCTGCAAATGGAACTCAGATAAAGCTATAAAAAATGTAATAATAAATTCTCAAAAAACTTGCCATTGCTTTTTTTTTATAGAAAGATAACTTTTCGTTTAAACACTAAACAATTAACTCAGACTATCTTCCTTTGTCGCCCTTGCTTATTCCAATGATGACATCTCGGAATAGAATGTTAAGTTTCTTGCTCTTACCCAACGTTATTTGACTCGTATGAAGCTTCAATGACGAATGAAAGCAATCCAGAACATTCTGAAATACATTTTACTTTAACTTAAAAATATTTAAGATAAATATCGCTTTAACTTTATTCCTCCCAGTAGTTCAAGTTGTTGGGCCCAAGTCTGCAGGCTGAAATCTGATTTCAATTTTAAGATTTAATAAAAATAAATCTAATTTTCATTGAAAACTCTTTATTTAGTTAGTCAAACCTGAACTATATAACGATTGTAACTATTAACAATCACTTTTGCTTAAATGCAAATATTTAACCAAAGTTAAAAATATATCTTATAGTCAGATCTGATTCCAATTTGCTTACTACTTATCATGTGTAAACAGGTGAATTTATTTACTAACTATTAAATGAGATAGTGCTATCTAACTATGTTTACTTTGTAATAACAGACAAGTAGCGTCAAAAATAACTAATAATCATGTCTGGACATAGTTTAGAATCTAATTCAATTTTTCAACTTATATTTATTGCTATTAATGTTAATTGTAATTAAAATATATGCAGAGAACTGTGATTGTAATCGAGTTTTTGCATTACATTAAAACAACATTTATACAGATAGTTCTCAACTTCCATCCCGACACTTTTTTTATTACTGTATTTTCATTTTTGCTGTAAGTGCGAGTTATCGTAGGTCGAGGTAGTCGTAGGTCGAAGAATAGTTGTTTATAAAATATCTAGAATCTTTAAAAAATAAAAATATCAGCAAGACTATTTTAAAAAGATTTATACAAATTAAAATATATGAAGCACAACCGGTTTCGCCTTGACCTACAAGGCTTTGACAAGTGACAGTGATTAACAAAGAACTGGCGAAGCAGGTTGTGCTACATGTATTTTAATTTGTATAAATCTTTTGTTTAAAAATAGTCATGTTATCTGACCGATATTTTCATTTCTAAAACGTTTCGTGTGCACATAAAAATTTGTGTTTAAATGTCTAGAATCTTCTTGAAGGCTTTTAAGAGTGCAAATTCTAATAGATATTCAACTAATTTCTTTTCGATTATTTTCTTGATGAAGCACCTGACGAAGGTTATACTTTACCACCATCCCCATATACTTATCAATCTGTTGGGAGGGTTTCTGTCGATTCCCCTTCCATTCCCTCCCCCCCACACTCTTCTCGAAGCGTTCAATTGCCCGCTGCGAAGGTGGCATTTTTTCCCGACGATTAAGAAGAGAGTCGAAGGGGAAATTGCCTCCCCAGATAAGTTTTTAAATATGGAGAAGAAGGACGGGTGCCAAAGTATAAATCATTATCTATTAATTTCGGATCAATGAAAACAAAAAGAGAAAATAACCTCTCTCCCTGCTCATCAGTGGAAAGTGCTCTGATTTGCCATATTTGAGGATTAAGACGATTCTTTAAAAATAAAAAAATTAATGATTCGGAAATAGAAAATGATGACGGTCTTAATTAAAAGGAAGAATCGTTTAATGTTGGAACAAAGACTGAACCCCTTCGGAAAAGATTTGCCAATTCATTTAATAAATTGAAACTAATCGAAATTTCTTCTAATATCTATTACTCTGTGTAATAACATACTTTTAGTACAGATAACTTTATAAGCATTGCTTTCAATCTACTTTTTCGAAAAATTGGTTTTAAAAATAAATAAATCAATCGTTCCTTTTCTGAGAACAATTGAACGGATCTTCTTATAACTTAGCGTGTACATTTACTGACAAGAAACGATCTGCTTTTTTATATGTTTGGAAATTTTCTGATCTTTGAAAGTTTCTTCAGGTCGTTCCCTATAGAGACACTTGTGCTATAATTTCCCGTAGAAAAAGCTTTTAAAGGAACTACTCCATTGAAACAATGAGTTCTATCCACATCTAACAATGTATCGTTATTTGTAATTTACAATTCAGTTCATTTACAGATGGATAAAATGAAATTAAAAAGTTTTGTTGAATCGTATTGAGAAAGGAAAATTTTCCATCGGCAGAACTGGATAAAAAAATTAGGATAGATCTTTACCATTGTCTGAAAATGGTTAAAAATCATATTGGGGCGATAGACGACAAAATTTAACCTTTACAAATAATGATATAACGCTTAAAATTATTAATTTTAAAGTGCAATAATTCAATCTAGCACTAAACGAAGACTGGGCTCTTTGTTCGTGAAACTGAAAGTTAAAACCAGAAAAACTAATATTAAAAAAAAGTAAATAAGTAATCAGCAATTATGTTTATAGCACAGTATTAAAAATATTTATTTTTTTAAATCAGTTTATTTTTGATGTTTGTGTTTTATCGTAGTTGAGTAAAAAATTTGAAATATTCAAACTATTTTTTTTCTAAAATATCAATAATAATAAAGAAAGTCAAATAATTTAAATAAATGCAACTAAATTTTAGATATTGCAATAAAAATAGTTTTACAACAACACGTTTTGCACATAGTTTTTACACTATCGTTTTCTTAATCTCTTTGGCTGGTCCTCCAATAGGTTATTAGGAAATTAAATATTCACTTTTTCACTTTATTCACACGATTAACTATTATACTTATCTATCGTAAACAGTCAAGTAACATAAATTCTGTTAGGGATTTCCTTGTCCTGTCATCGGCCGAAAACAAACTCAAAATTTTATTGAAATTTAGTTTCTCTGTTGCCTTAAATGTACCTGGAAATGTGTTTGCAACGTTTATCATATAGGGCCATCGGTTCTCTTTAATTTTGCCACACAAATACTGACTAGATTGACTTAAGATTTTGCAAAACGAAAATTTCATATTATTCTATCTTATTATTATTAAAAAAAAAAAATAATAATAAGCCTAACAAATCACAAAAAGGCTAATAGTGTTTCTTAGGCTTAATTCTGTTTGTTCTTTGACAAAATAGGTTAGATAATTAAAGACATGTAAACATTAATTTTTACTTTTTGTACGGAAAAAAAGCTATTTTATGTGAGAAGTTGTTACGAATGTTACCGGTGCACGAAAATATGAAATTAAACTAACTATGGCAATCTGAACCACTTTGGTTTCCCTTCAGTACTAAAACTGATGTTATAAAGATTGTGGAATTTAGTTGCAATTTTATCAAAATACGAATTTTAATTAAATTTAGTTAAAATTTGTGATTTCAGCTGTTTTTAAATGTTTTATATGCAAATTGTAAGTTACGTAAATAAGTTCAGACTTAGGATGTCACGTAATTGCATTTCACCAAATTCTAATCCTACCATTATTTTTAAATTACATGCAAACATCTGATCCTCTCGACGAATACATAACTCCATGAGAGCTAAATAGCTCGAAACAGTTGTCCATTTTACCATTAAATCATAGGAACTGCTCAGAATTCGGTCAAATGTAGTTTTAGGCAATTTAATTTTGAATTTTGAATGCAAATATTCGATTACATAACCTGAGAAAACCTCAATGCAATAAAGCCAGTTTTTCTTAGAAATATTCTAGATCTTTCTTAATATATATATTTTATTACTTTTATTTTTCATTGTAATATTGGGTCTGTTTCTATTCCTCCTCCTCTTCCATTTCCCGCTAAACCCTTCGTCGCTTTCCATATTCTATATTTGTATTCCTTCGGCAGAAAGGGGACGATTTGCTGTTGCCACGGAAACGCCTGTTTATGTCCCTTCTCTATGAATTCTCAAAGAGAAAACTTTGTCTTTTTATTCCGGACACAAATGTGGAATCAAAGCAAAAATAAAACCATTTTAAATACGAAGAAACGATGGGAAAAAAAGAATGGAAAGAAAGAGAGTCTGTTTGGAAGACATCTGCTTGCCTGTTATTGAAAACACAGACACAAAACAATTCAATCGAAGAAAGATAGGAAATTAACAAAGCTTCAAAAGAGAAAGGATCGTTATTTGAAAATGAACAAATAGACAACTAATGAAATATTGGTCTATAGGGAAAGATTTTACAAAATCTATAAAATTTATTTATTTATTATGACTTGAATAAATGTAAATATATCTCAGAATGAGCATAATTTAGAAGTTCAACCGAGGAGGCTTCTTGTTAAATTCTATCTTTTGATATTCAATCGTATACTTAAATGATAGAATATTTTTCACTTAAGTACTTTGAATATTATTGATATTCTTCACAAATAAGAAAATAAAACATGGCAAACAAAGTGGTTATTGTTCTAGAAACCAAAACGAACCTGTAGGCCTATGTGTTTCATTTTATCACTTTCTCTCACAAGACGCGATCGCAGACTGGACTCAATTTTTCCCCACCTCTCAAGTCACAAGGATTCAACAAGATAGGACTCCATTGTCTGTCCCACTTGTAATTTGGATTGTAGAGGTGGTGAAAGATGGACAGAAGGAACGTAGCACGTCTCACCTTTATACTCTCGTGTCCAGGATCGTTAAAAAACTAAGGCATATTTGATGTTCCAACTTTCAAACAATCGAATGGCAAGGTCCAAGCACAATTGAACAACAAGAAAGCAACATACGCGTATCGTACGTGTAATCAGAAATGGATTAAAACATGACGAATAGCAGAAGTCGTTTGGTGGTGGATGAAGTCTGTCTGTGGAAGGTAAAATAAACAGAAGAGTGAACATAAATTTTCAACTTTGAATTGAGACTAAGTGAAGTTTTGTAGGGTTTTACGAGATCTGGTGTCGATTACATTGAGTAGGAAGGATTTAGTGTTTCCGTTCCTTAGTCTATAGTTATGATTTTTAACTAAAAAATATAGGAATTTTTTATGAAGCTCATGAATTATCAAAGCTTAAGCTTTCTTGGCTAAATATAGTAGTGTTTGAATTACCTTGATCGTAGGTGGCTGGATGAAAGGATTTTGTATTCCAAGGATTTAAAATTATATTCTTAAACTTTTGTTTTTTGTTCTAAATCTTTCTCTATGATGCATATCAACAAACGTAGCTCAAACTATGACAACAGTGATTGAAATCTGTTGTTGTTTGTTTTTCTAAGTAAACCTTGACCATTAAGAAACAATAGGATAATAATTATAAAATTATCTGTTTTAATTGAAAATTTTCATCTTCATCGTAGTTACCACAGTAATACAATAACAGTAACATTTATCCATTAAAATAAGGAGAAGTCAGTTCAGAAGGTAGTTTATTTATTCTCAACTCTGGAAAATTGTTGTATTTTTACAGATCATTTTGAAGTATCTAAGTTAGTGGTAACTAGTATAATGTATCTCAAACATTTTACTAATTTTTTTGTGCGCTTTAAATTTAGCAAGATTGTTTACGTATTTGAAATGATTTCATAAAATTTAAAGGAGTTTAGTTCAGTCAAAACCATTCCTGGTACATATAGAAGAAGTAGGAAATAAAGAAAAATCAATTTTCAACCTTTACAAAAATCTTTGAGTCACCCTGTACCAAGACTGTTTTAATCTTCTTGGCATTTTTTTTTCCTTTCTACGAAGACTCTTTTGTTTGTTCTTTCTTTGGTAGGAAATTTGCGCTTCATTTGCCGATGTAGGAAACAAGAAATGGAGGCTTGGGATGAGGTCCTTTGGCGGTTCGGGTCACGTCACGTTTTGCTCTTTGGAGTGCAGAGGAGGGCGGTCAAATAAGAATCGCTGCTCCGCTTCCTTCTGATTCTTCTTCTTCTTTGAGTTGTGTGTGTTCTTTCTTGGAATGCCCAATGTGTGACAAGTGACGGAACCAACGGCTTCCAAGTAACACCCACCTCAGAGGCGGAGCAGAACTTTTTTTTTCCCCCTCGATCTTTTGAAATGAGTTTCTTTCTTTTTTTTTTCGTAGGAGGGGGGAGGGAGTGTTAAGATCGTGAGGGTGTGAGCACGTGGTCCGAGTCGCCAATCAAAGCGCGTGGGGGCAGAAGGCATCGGTCCGTATATGAACCATTGAAGGGATGCAGTGGAGCACACGGACACCCTTAATTGACCTCTTCCGCTGGATTCGCCGTCGCTTGTTTTGCTCGAAGGGAGGCAGTACAAGACTACGAAGTCTCCCTTTCCCTCTACCCGCTTATCCCTCCTCCTCCTCCTACGACAAAACGGACACGGCAGTTGGCGCAGTCCGCCCGCAATTACGGGAGCCGTCACGCGAACCAGACTGGCCTTTTATTGAACAATTTCAACTTGTCTGTCAGTCGAAGTGAGTGATCTTCTCTTAATCGAATTACAATCCAACGGGAGTCAAACGATGATAACATGGATTTAAAGAGATTGAACCACTAGCACTAAAGAAAAAAAAAGTCGATAATATATCTTGAACTTCATCAATCGAGTGGTCAAATTATAATCAGTTTACATCTAAATTAACAATGTTTGTATTTACGGGAAAAATATATGTCGGTAAAATAGATCCATGTAAAATCTTTTAGTTTGTCCTTTAGATTTCTTTTCAGAATTGTAGTTCAAGGAAATAAACATAAGTGATATGTAAACGCTCTGTATCTACATTTATTACCCTTAAGGACCCAAAATTCTCACTTTACCAAAAGTTACTTAAACTTAAACTTACAAAAGAAAGACCAGAAAAAGAATTGTACATTTACTTTCGAGATGGAATTAAGAATATTTGAAAATTAAAATGTACATCATATAGTGATATTGAATATACTAAACCACCATTGGTGCTAAAACTTTCACATACGAAACAAAAGAATTTCCGTTTTCTGATGATTTAGCCTCTGCAGAAAAACCTATCTTTGACAGTAGCTTAAGAATCTTTGAACTAGAGTATCCGCAAAAGAATTCCGGATATTTCTAATCTCGTACAAAAACCTACAAAAAGAACAGTTAAAGACGAAATAAACAAATGTTTGATAATTCCATATCACATTTTAAGTAATTTGAATTATTAGAAAGATTTGAGAAGCTGTTTGCATTTTCAGAAATTCCAATTGTAATCGGAGCATCAGGGTTTATGTATTTTTCTAGAACTTTATTCTCTCAATCAATATAAAAATTAATTTCCATTCAATTCCTGAAATCCCGTTATTGAGTTAATAAATAAACTCTAGCTTTGAGGGAGGTTTTCGATGATCTTTATCTTTTCCTAAAAAGAAGAGAAAAAACATGTTATATAAACATATGTAAATATTTTTTTTTCTTTCTTTTGGCATCAAAATATTTTCCTCCTTTCTTTTGGCATCAAAAACCCATATGTAAAACACGTATTTGGAGTTTTAGGACACTTCACTTGATTACTTTCATCTGTTTTATTAAAAAAGCTACCAATTTCCTTAAACCATCCTTTGTTTTCTCCACGACCTCCGTTAAAAAATTTTTTCATTTGCCATTTCTTTATTTTATGCTATTTTAAACGTTTGTTTCCCATATTTTTTGGTAAATCATCTTATTAGATGTTTCTGTTCTCGTTCGAAGTTCTTTACTTTCAATTTGAAATCCATTTCCACTCAGTATAATAACTCTTCTTGTTTTTTTCTTTCTTTTCCGCTTTCACATCATCAATCTTTACCTTGATTATTGAACTGGATTTTATTTTCCAATTTATTACCATACTCTGAATTTATACTCTCAATAAAGAACCTTTTCATTATTGACTTCTTTTTCGAGCATTGTTGTATCAAATGTTAAATCTTTTTCCTTGTATTTTTTCCCATTACAGATTCTCCAATGTAATGAAATGTCTTTGTTTTTGAAAAGTATTTCAGTGTAGACATACACTGAAAATTACACAAAACTTAACACTTCTTTTAACTTATTGTAACTTTACGCAACGCTGTCTGTGCTTGAATCACTGTCGATCGCAAAAACGTTTTATGTCTTGTTAATTTCTTAATTTAAACACAGTGAAATTTAGAACTATTAAATCAAATGGATATAAAGAGATTGTGAAAACCAAATTAAAGGATGAACGTGAAAAAATAAATGTCAATAATTTTTCTGCATATTGTGAAGAATTAATTTGAACAAACCTAAAACTGCAAAAACAAGTCACAGTTATTAGTTATTTAGGGAGAAGCTATTAGGAGTCCTATGTGTATATCGCCCTCACAGTCCATACCGGAGTCGGACCTCCATGAGTCATATTTTCGAGGGACTCCTATGGCTTGGAAGTCTAAGGTAAAACCAACTTCCAGTCCAGGCTATTTCCGATTTTAGGTGGGATTGATAGGATATCAGGAAAATAGTGGCAATTGAAAAAAAAAACACTGAAATACTATTAATACTGAATTGACTAGGTGATTTCTAAAAAAAATTTAGAAATAAAAAAAAAAAAAAAGAAAAATACCTTCTACCCAATATGGCCACTTTCTTAAGAGTCGTCCGAATGTGGCAAACTGCGATCTGAAATGCACACTCAATACAAGCATCGTTTGAGTTTGTTTTGAGTTTGTCAATCAGTAGTAGTATCTTTTCAGCGACACACGCATTTGAAAAATTGCAAATTGTATGCCTATACTCTACACGTCTACAGTATTAACTGTATGGTGCCAACATGTATTCAATTTTCAAGAGTAAAATAAGTGATCCTTAAGAACTTTATACTTAATTTAAAACTTTCTCAATGTTTTTAATTTTAAAATTTGTTTAAAATTTTCCTCTCAGTATCTATGGGACAATTGGCATTTTGTCAGTTATGCGAAATTAATAGAATCAATGGGTTATGAATTCCTGGTCAATGTTTTTCCAAAATGAGATTTTACAAAGAATGCCAGCTTTTTTTTCCCAACATCAACCCTCATTTGTACATTAGCTACAGCACAGTGGATAACAGACTCCATATATTTCACACTTGTTTGTAGTTTTACTTTTCGTCACTATAGATAACATAGGTGTAATCAGGATTATGAAATGAGAAAGGAGAATTATGGTGAATCCAATGAACAAACAAAGAAACAAACGTCGTGTCCTTTTAGGGAATGGGAATTGTGGGACGAAGTGACGAACGTTCCAACCCAAAAAACAGGTCCAAATCCTAGATTTTCAGATGCAAAGAGGAGTCAGAACCCCTACCCCCTCTTTGCGCCAATGAATACACATGTTACTTCATCACGAAATCATTGTGATTTCTTTGAACGTTCTGGTGTCGTGTGTCCTTAGAGTATTTTCTTAATTTCCACATTCTGCAGGGCTAACTACAATGAGAATGAACTCATTGGGGAAAGGGATTTCAATATTCAACTTCTCCATTGTTACTTGTAAATATTCAAAAATAATGACAAGATAGTAAAAGATTTAATTTCACTTAAATCTAATGTTGACGTCATTCTGCACCAAGAGGACGCTGATACAGTAATGGAAATGTACCAAAGAGAACTCAAATGACATTGATTACTTAAACCTTAATTCCTCGGCTGTTTCCAAAAGAAAAAGTTTTAGGAATTTTTAAAAAAAAGGTGATTTTCGTCAAAAAGCCGTACCGGTAAAGTGGTGCCACAATTAGACATTAGGGAATGACAGTGCTACTATCAATACTACTTCCACAGAATATAAAAATTTATTCTGTTGAATTTTTTTTAGTTTTATTCAACCAAAAAAAAATTGTGCAGAACCTTTATATTTAACTTTATATATTTAATCTTTATATTTTACTGTTACAACTCTTGTCCTATTAATAAAAAACAGTATAAAACACAACTTTCTTTCTCATCTTTCGTAATGACATATATTTTTAGTACAATTTCAATTACTATCTTTTCCTTTAACAAGGACATTAATATTTAACTATCAGAAATAATAAAAATTCCAATTCTTAATATTATTAATTAAGACAATATGTACCATAAAGAACTGAATTCACCTAATAGGACTATATATATTTATGTGACTGTATATTTGTTTTTAAGTGCTCGTAATTTTCAATTGGATTTTAGGTTTAATCCCAACTTATCGCTTGTTTAATTTATATTTATTTAATTTTTTTTAACTTCGATTTGTCTGAGAATCTTGTTTATCCGACTTTGTCGGCATCATTTCCGGATATTCAATCGGTTTATTTTCCATCTGCAAATCAGCTTCCTTCTGGTGAATAAAAAAAAAAGCATCTACTTGAAGCTGATAAACATGGCATTGGAAAACTGATTTATTGGACTTCACTGGCGAAGTATTGGGATTCACAGTAGACTAAATTTCACTCAGAATAAACATTAAATATTTTAAAGGAAAGATATTTTCAGTGTTTTAGTTTTATTACTTTGTTTTATTTTATACTAGCTGTATTCGGCATGCGTTGCAATGCCACTCAAACAAAGAAAGTGTTTGTGTTTTAATTCTTTTTATTGAAGTGCTTTTGGATACACAATATTTTTTGTTTTTCCGTCTGGTGCATACACGAATAAATCAGAAGGTTTTCCGACGCGTGAGCAGGCCACATACAACTGTCCATGTGTTGTCCCTGTGCTTTGTTGATGGTCATTGCAAATGCGAGTCATACCGGAAACTGCAAACGTTGAAACCGGAAATACACTCATTTGTTGAAACGCCTCGCACAACAGATATTGTAAAATGGTTCTACTAATTCAGAAACCTTAGCGGGCGTGCACACAACAACTCATCAAAGTTTCATCGCAATCTGATGAATGGTATAGGAACGCATACGGGACAAACAAACAAAGAAACATGCATTTTTATTTTCATTAAGATAAGAAATAATTTACATAAAGCAATAAGTGGACAGAAAAAAAAATAGTTACTTTTCTTTTTAAGATTATTATAATAACTTTTAGTCTTATTTCTTCACTCTAAGTTTCTTTTTTAGGCATGTTTAGATCAAAAGCATTTTTATAATTTAAAAACTTAATTAAAAAAAATTGTCTTGGAACTGTTGTGTTGTTTCTGTGAATTTAGTATCTTATCATTTTGTTTTTATTTTCTCCATTAGACTGAACTGATAAATAGCCTCGAATGAGGTGAACGAGAACGGACATTAATGAAACCATTTCTAAAAATACACAGAGAAATTGACAGTTGAAATCTTCAAATACGTAAAAGTTAATATTGTATTTATCGTGAGATAAAATGTAAATAACATCAATCGTTAAGCTTATCACACAATTGATACATTGTAAATGACTGTACATGTTTCTAACTGATAATATGCAAAGTCCTTCAAAGTCTAATCTACTAAAGTGAAAGTCAATGGGAATAAAATTATAAATGTCTTTATCTCTCTCCCCTTCTTTCTTTCATTTTTTTTTTTAATTTTTTATTTTGAGAACATAAGTAAAATTGAAACTGACAGTTACAGAAGTGAAATGATTGTTTTAATTTATTTCTGAAGTTAATTTCTTATCTGCTTCAACAATGGAGAAAAACAAAATGATACTTTTAACCAAGAAAATAAAGAAAAATTATATTTTATTAAGAAATAATAATTCTGAATATTGAAGAAAATCAGAGTTAAAACAAGCATTACGAATGAATTTGTTCATTGTGTAGAGATTTTTAAACATTTCTTGGCGTTAGCAGTAGTTTTGCCATTCGAGACTGATTCTTCCTCGGCGAACACCGCCATCTGGCAACAGAAGTTGGAATTACCTAAAATACATAAATTCCATCGTAGACGCCACAATTTTTGGATTCACAAAGAAACGAAGTTATAAATTAATAAATATAATTTTACTGTTTGTGCTTCTGTTAAATTAAACAGAATAATTTCCTTAATACTCGTTTTCTAATTATTGGAAGTTGATTTTCGAATATTTCGATGAAAATAAGTTCATTTCAGATCAATTCAGATCATTCATCATTTTTTTCAATTGAAGATTTAAAAAAAAATAAGTCTCAATAAAATTTTACTTTAAATTTAGAATCCGTTCACTGTTTTATTTAAATCGATTAAAAAGTATAAATAATGTGGATTAATATGCGTTTAATTGATTCAAATTATAGATTTTTCCTTCCTGCTTTTTTTAAAAAAAAATAATAGTCTTGAAATTTCTTCTAGCGAATTAAATAAGTGACAATTCTGAATTTTGTAAAATGAAAGATTAATTTAAGAAAATAAACGAATAACACATGACAATAAAATGATTTTCTTTCGTACCTTGTATTTTCATGTTCTTATCTTTTTATCCACTATGTTTTGTTTCATTAAATACCATTATTTGCCGCAATTAGTTGTGAGAAATTTAATTTCGTTACATTTCGTTGATTTCTTTTTGTGTCATTTTGAAATTTGAATGTAATTTTCTTCCCACCTGTAGCTAATTAACTTCAGGTAATCTTACGACCAATTTAGCTATTGATGAGGCCGCGCGGTTGGCGTTGTCGCTAAGACACTGGCCTCTCACCTCTGAGTATCCAGGTTCGGTTCTCATGTGGGTATCCGCGCTGGGTAGGTTTTTCCCGGGGTTCTCCCGTTTCCCCTGCATTTCTCACGCCATCCTTTCTCAGTCTTTCTCTCCGTCTGTCCTTCTTTCCATGGGATAGCACAATAGATCTTTCAGGTCCCGGTGCTCGGCTTCTCTGCCACCCACGCTCACCCCATGACATAACATAGCTGTTGATGAGCTCCACTGAGCTCGAAATATCACATCATGGCGTTCCGTTGAAAAAGATACATTCACAAATACAGAATATGTCTTAAGAGATACAGAAGGGACACTCCGTCCGATATTGAAAACATTTTGAAAATTTCGAGTTTAGGAATAGAGTTCAGAGTTCCTATTAGTTTGAGTGTAACGACAAGAGTGACGATATGCTGCTCATCGAAGAGTCTGTACAATACAGAAATGTGAGCTTTAGTGCTACAGAACAACGAATTTTAGATAATAAATTATTCTTACAAAAATGTTTTCTTTGATACTGTTTAGCATTTTAGTTGCCACTGTCGTTTCTTAAGTTTGAGTAAAAAGAGAAGCTTCCCTGCTATAGCAATCTTTCATGTAACGAAGCATCAGAAAGGAAATTCAGATCTGTAGGATTATCTTATTTTCATTCGAGTTGTGTCTACACCTATCTGAAATTTTCCAAAGACAAAATGCATGAAAAAGAAAATGGTGACTTTAGATCTTACCGTTCTGGAATTTTTTGAACAAACAAAGCGAATAACAAAGCTAAATTTATGAAATTATAACGGTGTAAGAATGGCTATATTTTTCCAACCATTAGATAGTTAACCAAAGGCTCCGATGAATGTATACAGACTGTTACCAATGGACGAATGAAAAGAATTGAAGACACCTAGTGCAACTAAACACCTGTCAAGTTTAGATTCAGAGAATTTCGTAACGATCAAGGCACCCGCCAGTTTAAGAAGTTAATTTACTGATTTATGAGATGCAAGTTTTTAACAGCAACGAAGATCGAACTTTTTATATTCTAATTTATTTTCCATGAGGATCCTTGTTGTAGCGCGAGTAGATAACACAAAATTCCCATAGAAAAACTTAACATTTCTGTCATGTCTTAAACAAAGAACAGAAACCGCTTAAATAATCCTAGAATGTAATTGGATTCACAGAACTTAAGTATTTATGAATTTAAAATTAATTTTTCATAAAAAGAATAAATCTCTTACGATTTCTATTCAGCAGATTTGATTTATAATTTAAATAAAAAATAAATGTTTTTTAGTACCTATTATTATTACGACTTTAAAAAATAAAGAAAAGAAAAGACCAGATTTTAAGGAAAAAAGACTATAAGTTCGTTGAGTTCGTTTTGAATTGTACAGTAATTGATAGATAAGACGAAGAAAGGAGATAACTTAGATGAAAGCAGATTAAAAAGTTCTTTTCAGACAGAAGAAAGATATCAGAAATTTTATTTGAATTAAGCTGTCTTCAAATCCACACTATTTAAAAACCAAGGAATAAATCATACATGTTTTTGTTTTTTTGTTTTTTGTTTTTTTTCAAACTGAGTGTGTTTTTTTGTTTTTTGTTTTTTTCAAACTGAGTGTGTTTTTTCGATTTCAAAATCATTTTTTTTTAAACCACTCTTTCTCTTAACTGTGATGAGAAAAATATTTTATTTTATTTTGCCTAAGAAATTACTTTTTCTTAAACCGGTCCAATTGAAAAGGTCGTTTTGTTTCGTGTTCACAATGAAACTGATTTTTTACCTTATTTTTTATCTTCTTAATTTAAAGTTTTTTAAAAGTGACGAATTTTTATCCTTGAATTTTACTTTAAGTTAATTTATATTTAAAAAAATAATTTACACTCCTTGATTTATTTGAAAAAGTATTTAACGATAAAATTCACTGACGAACAACCATATATGTTATGAAAAGTTCTTACAATTTATAATGTTTTATAAACATTAACTTTTTAATGTGTTACGTATTTTTAAAAGTATATTTAGCTGTTAAGTGATTTGCCAAAAATAATTATTTTTGTCGCTTAATTTTTTTTTTGGAACTAAGGTAAGGAGTGGGAATAAGACCCACCTTCAAAAAACGTGCTCCCTATTTTAGCTAATATCAGTAAGCGGGGAAAAAAAAAAAAAACCTTTAAATAAAAAATTTCCTTTAAATAAAAAAGTCCTGGGTACAATTAATCCATTCATATAACTTTAATGCTATCAGTTACTGATATAGAAAGAAATTACACAACGTTTTCTGTAGGTGGGCCTTAATTTGTGCACCAGCATCTAATAAGGCCCACAGTTAAATTATAAAAAATTCATTTTTTAAGCCTAATTAAAAGAATATTTACGTCAAACGAGGGAATCAGTTTTGCCTTGTTCAACACAATCTGAAAAAATATTTTATTGGTAAGAAATAAGCTGTAAGAAAAGTAAAAATACAAAAATGCCAATGTTTGAAAATTGAACTTAAAAAAATTACCTGCCACCAATAGTAATTTAAAGTTAGCAAAATAGAAGGGTTTTTTTCAACAAGTTAAAAAATGATACTTTTTTTTTTACAATTTGTATCGTTCCGCAAAATGTATAAACAGACGGCAAAACAAGGCCTATATAAAGTACTGGAAAAATAGGCCTATAAAGAACGAACATTGAAATATTTTTGTCAAATTCGGTGTAAAAAAAAAGTAAAATAGGGCATGGATTTCCGGATCGAACGTGCGATTCTGAGTCGGATGATGGGTTCTGTATTTCAGCCTTTTTTCTGCCCCTCTGAAAAAAAAAATGGTCTAGTTAGCACCCTTCACAATCGGGAAGAGCAAGGAAAGGTTTTTCCAGTACTTTATGAATCACCCTGTATATATATGGGGCCTTGTTTTCTGCAACAATGACCACATGGTTATTTGAGGTTATCCCACTTTCTTGTTTCCCGTCCAAACTGATTCTAATCACATCGATGTATTATTGGATTGATACACTGTAAGCTGTAAATATTATCAGATGTTGATTCTCTAGGAATAGTGAAAGAACAAGCCGGAATTCCAAAGAAAAATGAGAAAAACAGAAGATCACTTTCCTACGCATTCTTTTCGCTCGAGCTGCTACTCACACAATGATGTTCAGCGGTTTCTGTCTGTATCATTACATGACAGGCCAGAGAATCACTAGCAAAAAACTGACGGAAAATACGATAATCAGCGTTTGGGTCTTATTACCTTAACCCATCCTTAAATTCTTTTGAGACTCCTGAAGAACTGTTGTTCCAAACGGTTCTTAATAAAGGATCTTGGATCATAAGTTAATAAAGACTGTAGCACTAACTCTGAATTACGAATTCTCCATTCATTTACTGAACAGGGTATCCTTACCTGATGAGTCCATAGAATATGAAACTGCTCCAAATTTCTTTCGAAGGGAGGTTTAGATATTAAGATTTTGATTTTCTTCGTTTTTTCTTATTTTCCTCTATTTCTTTTCTTATCAAATAAATATTTTTATTTTTATTCCAGTATTCGAGTTGAAACAATAAAAAGAAGTGAATAATTGTCAATGGATAATAAAGTAATTACATTTTAACTTTTGGAAATATCAATGTTCCAAATTGAAATTAGATTCATTAGGTTCATTTTTTTTTTATTCAATTTCTAACAAAATTGAAAAAGAAATAGATATTTAATAGTGCAGATAAAATATCCACTAGTTGTGCTACTTTTGTATTGCATTTTATCAAACTAACTAAAAAAAATATACCTTATCTTTTATCTTTAGTTTGCTGTGATATTAAATTTCAAAGTATGGGTAACTTTGTATTGTTGATGATACAAGTAAATAAACCATCAATAAAATGTAGTATTAGAATTTATAAATAAGTAAATAAATAAATATTGGTTATCTTTATTTTGTTTATTTTTTAATTTCGTTAACCAATCAAAAACTTCAACAGTTTCAAAATTAGGTTTTTAATTGAAATAAATTTAACGTGCCACAGAATTAGTTTTTAACTTGATCAGTTTTTTTTTTTTTTTAAAATCTTATTAAGTTGCCAAATTTTCCAAAAAATAACATAATATACTAAAATGCTACATAAAATACCAGCATCCACTATCTTTATTCACTGTTAGTTCTCGTATATACAGTAGAACCTCATTATAACGGACAGTTTTAAAAAAAAATTGTCAGCCTACAATTAAGGTGAGCGAAGTGAAAGACCATTTAAATTTTGTTATTCAGTATGTTGAACAATTGGCAAATGAAATTAAGTTTGCATATTACGAACACTTACGGTACCTCCGTCAGTTATTAACTGAAGAAATAAGCAGCAAACAAACCCAGCAGAAAATAAATTATTTTTTCAAACCAGTGAATGTAAGCAATCAACATGAACCAGGACCTTCTTGTTCAAAAAATTAATGCAGTGTACACGTACACATCTTTTTCAATCAACTTAATATGTTGAAGGCTGTTTTTTATTTGCTATTAACACTTTTTATAGCTAACTATTGTACTTTCATTGATGTACACCCTGATGCATTACACCCCTAGAAGAATTATTTGTTATAAACCGGACTTTCATTAAAACGGACAACCTTCAGCCCCTATTAGTCCGCTGTAATGAGGTTCTACTGTAGTTATTTTCTAAACTTTTTAGACTCCTGTACAGAGCGAGAAGCGATATATTCTCTCTGTATGTCACCCCGTTGGTGCCACTACCTCTACATAAGATAGAGGAACGGTGGGATATCAATCAATCCATTGACATCATCATCTTAGTTGGAGGAGTCCTAAAATAGAGGGTCTAATAATGACGACCCTCATTTGCTTACTTTTATATTAGATGATTATAATAATGATTTAGAATGATTTTGTTATTGAGACAAACTAATGGACGGAAGAATATGTCTGTATATCTGATAGTCATCTAACAATAGTCTGGATAATAATAAAGGACTGAGGCTACTTCTTATATTGTGGCAGACCAAATGCTTTCTACTGAAGCACTAGAGTCTTTGCTATTCAACCTCCCCCGTTCCGTAATTACAGTGACTTTTTATTTTCATTTATATACTTCAATTTTTTTTTTTTTTATTTAATAATAATAAATGCATACATTCAGTCCTTTGAGATACCACTAATGGTGGATCTGTATGTAGATTCTGTAGAACACATTTTTTAGTTTTTACAGATAATTAATATTAATATACTTATAATATTGTATTGTAATAATAATATTGTATTATTAACATAATAGTAATTAGGAAATAATATTAATACATACAACATAACATAACATAACATGTATATACAAAAAATATACTTATAGATAAAATGTACATATATATAACATATATTATCCAAAATTCTTAAATGTTCCAGTTTATTTTTCCATGTATTATTTTTTGTAGCATTTTATTTTTTAGTATATTTATTTTATTAAATTTATTTTGTTTTTAATTCTTCTTCAATTAAAGTACATAAAGCTTTAATAATATTCTATTTTTATTTCTTAATCTAAAGTTGTTTTTAGGATTTTCGTAATATAAAATCTTTATCTATTTATTTATTGAATTGTTTTCTAGGTTATTATTTCTAAACTGATTTCTAATTTTGTAAAAATTGTTTATTATTAAAGAATACTTTATTTTTTCTTCAATTATATATTTGCTTCATGAATTCCTGATCACAATGAAACCTACACAACATTGTTCTACCAAAAGATCGTTGTTTGATATGTACGCTACTAGCTGAGTACCGTATCCGTTCTTCGTACTGATTACAAAAAAGAGTTGTTCTGATGTAGGTGAAGAAGAAATCGAAATTGTGAGATCACTTCGAAACTTATCCAGTTGGTACAAAAATCACGTGATAGATATGATGTTATATTTGAATTTTGAGACTCGAGATCCGTAACTTCCCGCTCCTTTCTCCACTTCTTCACACCCCTATCACTTCAAACCTTTCCCAGTTCGTAAAATAAAAATCATGTGATCATTACAATTCTGTATCTATAGCGAAAATCTGTAGTTATTCCGAAAACTCGCAGAAGTATCCATAAACAATGTTTACCTATCCCCTCACCACCCTCCCGTATTTCTAGTTTTTGCCTCCCGATTAATCTGTGACGCTATTATACACAGCAATATTTTAGCTCCAATTGTTGAACAACAATTGTTTTGTAATTCCAGTTGTCACCTCCAGCTGCATATGTGGCGTTTTCAAGAGAGTTCATGGTCATTTCCACCCAAAAAAAAAACTAAAAAAGGTTAAATTTTAATTAGTTTCATTGTTTCAAAATGGTGCCTACCCCCATGCCAAATTTGAAGTTTGTATCATGTTGGGAACTATGCTAAACATTTGTCATAGAGACTTGTCCCTTTTATTACAATTTACATTTGTAAATGTTATACGATAGATAAAATTCCCTTCGAGCCAAAAAGAGAATGCTATTTATTGGGTTTTTTTTTGTCCCAAGCCAATAAATAAATGATGTGGAATGATATATATGTATAATGAATGATATTGTACTCCCTATGCATTACAGGGAATGGATTAGCAGATGTTGATAATCGTCCAATGAATTACGTCGTTTTAGCAACGAATGTAAAAGCAACTTGGATACCTTGACGAAATCAACACAGCGTCATTTTTTTAATTGCATTTTTTTAAAAACTTATTATTTATTTTTAATTGGTGTTCTTTTTAATAAACTTCATAAAATCTCAATATGTTGTTAATCTTTTAAAGGAATTTATTATTATAGTTTAATAATAATAAATACGATATAACAAAGAATAAAATTATGTATTACCATTGTTTTTTTCTCCTCTCAGACAACATAATTTGTTTCATTTTAAATAAATGAAATTTATTTAAATTTTAAAGAGCTAAAAAAACTTTCTAAAAAATTAAAATTTTAATTTCTATCTAATTTTGTTAATGAGCTACTGAAATGCAAATTGAATTTTCAATCTTTGTTGTTTTTTTTTTGCACATTCCACTGGTAATTTGTTCTTGTGTCCTTTTCCCATAGTTATCTGATGTTATCTTGAGCACGTGACTTGGTTGTCTTAACCTTTACACTTTGCTATCTGTTATTGTTTGGTTTTCCTCTCTATAAAAGAACAGATAATATCAACATCCATTCGACTCCAAGAGAGGAAGTAGCTGCTGATAAACAACACAGCTCAGATTGAAGCTAAAAAAAATCACTAATTGTCTTACTGAATGTTTAAAAGAACAAATTATCATTTGGAACGATTTTTTTTGACACTGAAAATGAATTCTGCTTAACACACAAAACCATCTTCATTCCCACATTTCTTGAAAGTTCCGAAAAGTATTGTTATACTAAGCCCATTAATTTTTATTTTAATAAAAAAATAACTTCGCGCCCACCATGAAAACAAAGCTTCATATAGGAAAATAGAGTTTATTTCTCAACAGTGATGAAATAGAAATGTTGCTTATACCAGATTTTAAAGTACGAACAATAACCTCACCATTACATGACAATGTATGTAATTCTTCAGATGACAAGTGACCCCTCGAAAACTAAAAACAACAAAATAAAAAACAACGATATATTGTGGAAATCAAATCCTGGCCAGCTCAACGCTCACCACAAAAGGAATTTGACCACAAAGAAAGAAAAAATAATAAATAGATGAATAAATAATAGTAATAAGAAAGGGTGCACAAAAGAAATCAAATTCATAATTAAATGATAATAGAATGCGTTTTGAGTCAACCTGAGTGAGACCTTGGGACAGCTGTTTCGAGCTTATTAGAAACACAAAGGCTACTCAGCTGCTGAGAGCCTAATAACTCGAAACAGCTGTCCCAAGGTCTCACTCAGCTTGACTCATTCCATTATCATTTAGTTAAGCATGTATCATGATTTAAAACTTATTGCTTGATTTTCCTTCTTAATTATTACCTCCTTTTGCCGTTAGCAACAGAGACACTATTAAATTCTAAGCCTATTTTGTAAGCAAAGTACTTGGCCAGCTTAAATGCTTGGCTGCGGACTAGAGAAGCAGGATTCGATCTAGTCTTCCAGAATGTAGAGGATTTTTTCCTCTTGTTTCTCTAGCGTAAAGATGACCTTAGGGTGTAGTTTCTGTCAAATGGTTAAAATCTTTCTTTCCCTGGTGTTAAGCAGGCGAGCATCGGATTGGACTGGTAATATCACTTCTTTTCTAATGAGCTAACTTTCAAAGAAGATATATCTCTTATTCTACCTATGCTGTGTTGAAGATAGAATAAGTCGACGTACATTCACCGTCCAGTATTTCAATTTAAAAAACAAGCTATGTAAATCTGATCTATGAAACTCCACCAACAAAATTACACTCATTATAAAGGTCGGTGAATATACAGCCGGTGAAATGGCTGTACATGCTTTTGATCTGTAAATGGATTTGAAAAAACAGTAAAACCTAAGATTGTCTTATGTTTGTTTTTTTTTTTATGTTTGAGTGATCTCTCTTGGGCACTTCTTACAATTTGGTAATTACCGAACTTTTCGATCAGACTTTTGTGACCAATTGAAACTAATTACTTTTAAAACGTCGATGGAATAAAACTACTGGAAACTTCTGCTAAACTGCATGTGAATTATTTGTCTGTTGCTCAAGTATTAATTGTTTCATAAATTAAACTATTTATTAATTAATTGTTAGTTAAAAACAAATAAAAATCAAAAGGATAAATATTTAACAAAATCGTGCGTAAGATTTTAGTAGGATCTAAATAAAAAGAAAAATGAATTTTCTAATCTTTTATATTTAATGAAAAATTCTTTATTAAATGTTCTTTTTAAATAAAATACAACGTTGTAAAAAGTTGATGAAAACATTTAAATCGAAAATCCATTTGAAGCTATACATAAAGTAATGCTCTGAATCAAATGAAACAAAGAGGTTACCGATGTAGGTTTTTTGTAAATTGCTCATTAATTGAAAAATGTGTTTTCATTCTATTAAATTATTTCAGTTGTGAATAATAACTACGCTATTTTATCTTTGATGGCGAAACGTCAGGTAGACTAGGGTAAGTTTAATTAGGTAAGCGATTTTAATAGTATCATACTCTCAGGAAAATTATTAACAAGCAGTTAAATAAAAAAAGTCACATAATATTGTTAAATTAAACGTTTTCAACAGATATAACAAATTAGGTGTTTTATTTTCATGTGGACTAGAGAATTCGCTGACCTGTAAAGGCCGCTTCTAACCACATTCTATTTGTTTACAAATGCTTCTAAGTCAAGGTCGATCGAGATTTAACTTCTTGGATTGCCTTTAGGTCTGATTGTGACAAACTCTAACAATTCATTAATTTCAGACTTTCTATTTTACGTGCAGAACTAAATCAAGTAAAGTTGCGACCAATACTTGTACAGTTTAAAAAAAAAACAAATATACTCACAATAAAAAACTACATGTGGCGGAAGTTCTAAAGCCTGAAGAAGGAAGTTGCTCATGAACTTCCGCTACATGTAGCTTTTTATTGTGAATATATTTGTTTTTTTAAAACTGCGCGAATGTTGGTCGCAATGTTATTTGAAGGATAAGTTCTTGAAATTCATGTAAACAGATTATATTTCTCTCCAATAAGTGAGTTTTTATTCGTCAGTTGATCTTAAATCGATGTTTAATGTCCGTCTGTCTTCAGCAAAAATAAACATCATTTCAGTAGATGTTGGAATTTGATGAATTTTACGGAATCAAGCTCCAAGTTAATTCAAAAGACGGACTTCCCGTATTTGATGTATTTTTTTTTTTTTTTTTTTGAATAAATAAAATATTTGTTTCCGTTACATATGTGAGGCTTCCAGAGCAAAGTGACGGGCAGCCGTCTAGTGTTTCTAATAAAAATTTACTACAAATTGAGCACAGGCTATTGTTGCTATGAAGCTACTATAAAACTGTTTGTTTCTTAGCTTACAAATGTATCTTGGAGAGATAAGCTTACAAATGTGTAGCAAAATAATCATGACTGTGAATTAGCAAACGCCATGTAACATTCTTAATATGGACAGTTCAAATAGAAATGGCGCATTTCTTATTGGCACCTCTTGCGCTGTTGTTATTATTGACATTCAACGCTCTGATGTCACAGAGCTATTATAATGTCGTCATTCGAAGTTAATCCGGAAACGGCATTCTTGAATTGTGAGGTTAAAGCTGGGGTCAAGGGGCAGTTTGATGGGCTTCGATTAAGACAGATAATCCGTTCCTTAATCTATTCCAACGTCAGAAGAGATTAGGCAGGAGAGACTGTCAGGGCGATCTCGTATCGGATGGAAAGAATGCAGAACACGGTGAAGGAATACGAAGAAAGATAAAAACGAATAAAAACGAAGACAGTTACTCTAGAAATCTAATTTCCGAAGCTGAATCTGGGGATTTAAGACAGATTCCACTGCACAGAGATTTATTTCGTTGCATAGATCCTGCAAATTCTGTCCCTTCCCACCCCCAACCAAAAAAGATTTGCTTTTTTCTTATTACATGAATGAAATTCAAGGATTTCTCAAAGAAAATTTAGGATTATCTCGGAAGGTTGGTTTTTAATATCTTTGCGGTAAAATCAATTTCAGAATTATTGTAAAAGCCTGAAAGATTATAAATAGAATTAATAAAAAAGCAGAAGCAAACTAGAAATAAAACTTCTAGATATATTTAATCAAAATAATAAAACATTAGTTTGTTTACCACATTTAAGTAATTGCTTAAAAGAAAAGACAGACTCCTGTATGTTTTTCTCCTAGTTATCTTATTGTCCAATTTGTTATAAAACTACATCACACTACCTCTTTTTATAATTTTTGTACTTGCTGAATACTTACAAACAGGTTACATCTAACCTGTGTTACCAAATTTTTCGTGTGAACTTTAAATTAATTAGAGATAAGTAGCAAAGCCCTAAATTAAGAAAAAAAATTAACTTCTTACTGATAATTTACATTAAAAGAACCGACACACACATTTTTTTTTTTTTTTTTTTAAAGTAAAATATATAGGACAGTTTCGACCAACTTAACGCTGGTCATCATCGGCGACAAGATCTGTCCTATAACTGTAAAGCCTTTAATACATTTTACTTTTTTTTTAAAAAAAAAATATGTGTTCTCTTATTCTTTTAATGTCACAATTTTTGCACCCGTTCAAATTTAATTAATTACATTAAAAAATAAAAATTTGGATCGATCCTGAATGATAAGTAAGATAGTTTGAAGATAATTAAAAGCTGATCATTGCTTCAAAATCTTAAGGCAAGAGTATTCAAGAAACAGTTTAAAAAATATACTTTGCGGATTTGAAGATTTGTGAAGATTATTTAGGACTGAATGAAATTAGGGCATGTTTAATCGGAAACTGAATGGAATTTCTATTGAGTGTATGTGTATAGCACTAGGAGCATCTGATTGAAGCCCACAGTGGCTTGCAGTAAAACATCACATATCTGGGTGGCTGAGTCTGCCTCAGTTTTGTATTGGCTGTTGTTGAGAGTGATTTGAACTATTTGTTTTTGAATACAACCGAATATCGTGGAAGATGTATGTTTGGCATAGAATGGTTTTTAGAACGACAATCAAAAGGGACCATCGACACAAGTGGGAGGAGAAGCACAGTAGTACATCTACTACAACTTCACTGAGAGCACTACGGCTAGAAGTCAGTTTGAGATCTAGAGTATCCTCTAACGGTTACTCCAACAACGACAAGCTCGTTTCATTAAGTCTTTAAGAGGAGAGGCACTACTATATCATCAAGAATAAGACTGTTTAGGTCACAGTAATGTCAGAACCAGCCCTACCAAGAGAGATTTTTGGAAAATGGTAATCATCTGTATTATCTGGCTGAATAATAAAGGAAGTAGTGGGATATGATAAAAACAAGTGATAGCTATTGAAGGTGCATGTCCGCTCGATAACACGTTGATTGGAACACATTCATTCTTGGACGGGACCGAGCTGATGAGGGTGTAGAAACCCGAAACGGCGTCGTCCTCGGTTACCCAGCAAGTTAATTTAAAATCAGCTTAGTGAAATTTTTGTTGTTTAGTTATTGTGTGTTTTTTATTGTTTTTTCCAAAGTTTTTCTTTGATGTTCTTAACATTGTACACACGTTAATTTTGATTTCAACACATTCATTCCTACAATTATTTCAAATCACGGCCACCATTTAGAACTTTGTAATGAAAACAAACGTGAAACCTTCAAGGACTAAATAACCACACAAAAGAAAAAGACAATGGGAGAATTTGAGTTGAAACCCAATTCTATACGATTCCCATCACAATGGAAATTCATCAAATTGCTTCAACCGTAGACTGACCAGCTACGTCCCTAGATCTAAGGCCTTAGAGCATGTATTTAAGAGACGATTGTGGCTATCAATCCTCTCAACACCACAACTATTGCAGAACTACACTAATACCATCTCTCAAAGGCCATTCGAAAACTCAGTGATTCTCTTTCCCGAGTCATTCAATTGTTTTACGTACCTTGATATGTTGTGCTTGAGTAAATTAGGAGGGTCTGCTTTTGAATCTTGTGCGTTTACCACTTCTTCAGTAAATGCACACAGCGCTAATCCGTTAGATTGAATTCGTAAACTTGCAGTATGTGAAGCTAGATAATAAGCTTAAATTATTAAATACTTACGGAATAATAACAAATGACAGGACAAATGCAGGTATTTTTTCTTATTTGATTTCTTTTATTACATTAAAAGATTAAAAATACTGTTTATAATATTTATTTTAATACAAATTAATATTTTTTGTTGTTTTAACATCTGAGGTTTTCAACTTTCGAACAAAATTGGAAAATAAAGAGTTACTAAATGTTTGCATTGACTTTTTTCTCCTACTTCAGACTTAGAAATGTAGCCTTCGTTTAAAAACTTCCTTTTGATTATCACTTAAGTAATGTATTCAGAAGGTTACAGTGATTCGACTACAATTGATTAAATTCTATTGAAATCAACTAATATTGAAATTAGTATAAATACAACTTATTGTAGGCCATTTATGAATGAATATAAAAGTTAAATGATCATCTCATTTCACCTCCGCTGCTTTGTAGCTTGCAATTAAAAATATAAAAAAATAACATGGCAGATAATTGGTTTCGTAGACGACGCCATTAGCGAACCCGTACATATTCACTTGTTTTTTGGTGGGTTTGCAGTAGTCACAGTGAACTGGGACATTCCCAGTTTTATTCCTCTCATCCCGGACGTTCCCGACTTTATTGAATTTGTATAGTGCTTACTAGAACCCATTTTCGGCCACTTCCTCTTGAGAAAGGAAGTGACCGCAGATCGGAACTCGCGTTTTTTCCCCCGCCTCTAGAAGTGATTAGGGCTCCACTAAAGTATGACTCACGTCTGTCCGACTTGTAGTTTGGGCTGTAGAGGTCGTGAGCGACAGGCGGACAGAGTAAACGTAGGAGTTTTCCCTTTAACTTTCGTCATTAAAAGATGAAGGATTTTTTTTTTTTTTCTGTCAGTCACTCCGTGCAGTCATCAACCACTGAATACCTCCGTTCTCCCTAACGGTGCGTCATAGGAAAAAAAAACAAAAAAACAACAGATATTGGCTGTTATTCGACAGGATGGACCGAAAAAAACTACAAGAGGAAGTGTTGAATCGCAAAGTTTAATTCAAGATTCTTAAACTTATTAAATATGGCTAGTTCTTAATGAAACTAAAAAGGCTAGTAGAGGAGAGTAATTAAGAAAATAAATTTCGATTAACTGCGTTTGATGGTTTGTATACACGATATAAAGATGTTTAGGAATTCAAACTAGATTAAAAATTGGTCTAATTTAAGAAGGATTAAATAAGCAGAAATCACCTCATTGCACTTTGAACATAGTTCTGTTAATCTTTTCTATTGATACTAATAATTTATTTATTAAGCATATTTTTTTTCCTAACTATTTTGGATTAAATTTCTTGATATTTATATATTTTAAATTTAGTGTCATTATTTTTTTTGTTTCAAAATGAGTCTTCATTCCTATTTAATATAATAATCAAATAAAATATTTAAATAATTAAAAAATAAGTGAATTAAATAATTAAAATAAATTAACTTAATTATTATAGTAAGTAATATTTGTGTATCTGTTTTCTATCTATTTTTTTTTTTAATTTTTATTTTCCATATCTTTAATTTAAATGGTGTCAATTAAACAGTAGCAGCAATAAACAAGTGAATATAATTTTTTGGTTAAAGCATAAATTTAAGAGCGACCCATAATAATAACAAAAAGGAAGGACAGTAATGTAAGGAAAAATAGGAAAAACATAAGAAACCTTCGGAAAATAAGAAAAACTATAAAAGAAAAACCAAAAAAAAAATAAAAAAAAGAAAACATTCTCAATGACATTGAGAAAAAAAAAGATTTGTGACTCATGTCCGTCTGACTTGTAGTTGGAACAACATAGGTGGTGACAGACTGAAAGTAAGAGCTCCTCTGTTTATACTTTCGTGTATAGGGTCTCTAAATAGTACTAAAAATGAAAAATCTAATTTATGCGGCTTCCTTTTATACTGGTTTTTCCTTTATTTTTAATGTTTTGAGATTCCATTGTCATTTCTATTTGGGGGTTAGCTGTTATTGAGAAGCCTTTGAAACGGAAGAAACATATTTTACGGGAAATAAAGAAAATAAAATTCTAGATCCTTCGCATACAAAATAAAAACAACAAAACTATTTATTCGTGATATTTAGTCTTTTTTTGTTTTTGAGGGTTTGGATATTATTAATCAAGGTTTGGAAGAAGTATCTTTAATTGGAGTGGTAAATAATATTTCTGCTCTTCTTTAATCGTAGGGGAGGGGGGTTTGTTGATCTCGTTCAAAACGACCCTTGAGTTGTCAGCTCATAGCGAACAAAAGTCGTTCCAATCACTTTTTGATAAGTCAGTTGATAAAAATGCTCTCTTTTTAAAGTCTCTCTCCTTTTATCTCGACGAAATTTCTTTACAACAGGCTTATGGACACAAATAGACTGAAGAAATGATGTAAAATCTAAAATGTGTAAAAAAAAAACGAAATATAAATTTATATATTCGAAAGTGCACATACCTGTCACATCTTTTTTTTAATTGCTTGTATTAATACATTTGTAAAGTTGATGTCTTAATTTTTTTCCGTTTTTGACAGGTGATTAAAAAAGAAAAGTCTTTACGTAAAAGAGTGTTTCCGGGCATTGATTTTTTTCAGGTTTTATGATTCGGTTTTTTTGTGAATATTTTGTCTATGCTATTGGTTTTAGAGATTTTGATTTATTGGTAGACTAGCATAATCTTATGAAAGACGAAAAGTTATTATTACTCTCACTTTTTTTTCGGGGGGGAATGGTATGGATTGATTTTAAGGTTTCTCATCTGCTTTTACATAATGCTGATATAATAACATCTGCGGATTTTTTTATTGTCAGGTTAACTTCCAGATTCCAATTTTTTGTTAAACACTAATAAAACGTTTTTAAAGTTTAACGTACAGAGATATATATATATATATATATATATAATAAAGTGAAGAAATACAAGGCTGCGCCTGAGTAAACAAAAGGTTCTCGCACCCTGAGCTATTTGGCTGAAGAAGCCTAATAAGGCAGAAACAGCTGTCCCAGATTCCCGACATGGTAGCTCAGGGTGCGAGAACCTTTTGTTTACTCAGGTGCAGCCTTGTATTTCTTCACTTTATTAACTAACAAAACGTGTTTGCTCAATAAAAAAACAAAATCTCTCATCTGTCCTCCCGAAACATTTCAATTCCTGTTAGCTTTATTTTGTTTAAATTTTCTATTTGAACAAAGAAAGAAAATGCAGACAGAAAAATAACAAAATTGAATGCAACTACATATTCCTACCTAAAACGAAAACGCTATTACTTTTTTTATTGTCAAAGTAACAAAACTTTTGTTATGAAAACTTATCGTTACAGAATCTACTTCTAATTCATCTTCAAAGGCATAAAAAGAAAACGAAAAGAAATGATTTTCCTTTAGGCGTCTGTTCGACTGATCAGGCAGCTCTAATGTGAATGAGTCTGAATTGTTTTGTGACAGAAATCCCCTAAATTTTTATTTACTTTAATGATAAAACTTTAATGTTGCTGCTAATTTTGTTTTATAAAGAAAGATAAATGAATTAAATCTAAACTGATCTATGAACGTGGAAAGAAATAATTAACGAATAAAGCATTCGAAAACAAAATATTTTATCTTATAATAAACAATGCAACGAGGAAAAATAAAATAGACATTTAATTTAGAAAATGCTTCTTATCGTAACTGATAAATATATTCATTCTTATCGTCTATATTTAAGAGAATTGGAAGATATTTGCAGTGGTGTCTATCAGTAGAAGTAGTAAATTATCTTACACGTGTAATTGTTTAAGGCTCTGTTTATTTTTTAAATCATGTAATAACTGTATGTCTATAATTTATTAACAAAGCAAATCATTGTAAAATAAAATATTATGTACGAGTATTTTTTTAAAAAATTACAATATACAGTAAAAACCTCTCAAATCCGGCTTAATATGGCGCCCAGTAGGCCGGATTACAGAAAAGCCGGAGTACGAGAGTGTTCTGAAAATAACTCAATAGCTCAATTTTTGTGAAGACATAATGCCAGGTTCAACTAATTTAACCCCATTTTCATAATTTTGCACTCAAATATTTATTAAAAACTGTACAAATATGCTTTTTCCGACAAGAAGCTCTAGTGATATTTGTTTTGCAGATTCCCCTGCATCCAATCTCCTTAACGCATTAAGCTTCTGTTCCATAGTGACAAAGTTTTTCTTTCTTTTTTCACTCATAATGAATACGCGCGGATAGGGAAACATAATAGGGAAACGAATTAGTTATTAAAAAAAAAAAAAAAAAAAATTCCTCAGGAACATGGATTACAGACGGCCGGATTTGAGAGGTTTTACTGTACTTTAGAAGAAAGGATATGTTTATTATACAGAAATAACTGTAATAATACAATATCCGAATTTCCACGGATTAGGAAGGATTTTAAACTTGGCGGTAATACAGTGGATTGAGTTTAAGTAAATACTTTTTTTCCTTTCTCTATATGAAATCAAATATAAATAGCTGAATTTCAGCTTTGCTTTTATCTGTTAGATTCATAAGATATCGATTGTAGCTAAAATAAGAACCAAAATTCAGAGAGAAAAAAATAAATATCGTTGCGATTCCTCGCTTATATTTTTAGGAAATATAATTTTTTTTTAGTCATGTTTTCAGGAAACTTCCAATCTGTAAATTTTGTCATTAGAGGATGAAGAAAGATTCTATTGAAACACGTAATACATAAGTTACATAGTAATAATCCATTGTAGAAAACTATTAAAACATACTTTAAGAAATGCAAGGCCTATTAGAAATTGCTATTACAGTAATATTGCTTAAGAGAGTATTTTCTAAAAGTGATTTAGACCCTTCTTTCATCATCCCCCGCTTCTCAAAAGAAAAGAAAAAATACTTCAGTTTATTGTAATGACAAAAAAGTACGTAGACGATCCTCAAACGTAGATTCTTGAAATTACTCGAGAAATTAAAAAATTATTGAAAAGAATGGCTTGTGAAACATAATAACGAACTGAATTACAATTAGAAATCTTTATTTATTTATTTATTTATTTATTTGTTTATTTATTTATTTATTTATTTTATGATTTATTTATTTATCAAAATTTTGTATACATGCAATTATTTATTGTCAACGGATTTATTATTACAAACAATTATTATTAATCCTTGATTTATAGTTGATTTACTTCAAACATGTAAATTAATTCTCAATGCCAATAGACAGAATTAACACTATTATAATAGTTTTATTAATATTATAAAACAATGATTTATAGATGATTTTCTTAGAATTTTGGAAATGATTAATCAGTGAATTTTATTTAATGTAAATTATAAA
Organism: Thereuonema tuberculata; assembly: GCA_023159025.1. Lineage (NCBI taxonomy): Eukaryota > Metazoa > Arthropoda > Chilopoda > Scutigeromorpha > Scutigeridae > Thereuonema > Thereuonema tuberculata. The sequence goes on from JAFIDM010114375.1 coordinate 33,318, forward strand.
TAAGTATAATATTATAATATTCATTTCAAAATATATAATTAATAGAAATACATTTTATTTTTCAGTATAATTTAGTAAATTAAATATAAAACAATAATTGTAAAATTCTTGTGTGATTTGTACTTGAATTTTTTTATGATGTTAATATAAATAATTTATAAATTTCGTATAATTTAATGACAAGCACCTGTTGACAGGATTTCTTTGTGGATGAACCTAACAGGAGTTTGAGACTGTAACAATGAAATAAATTAATTATTATTATTATTATTATAATACTCTGCCCGGTTTTTAACTAAGCCTCCTTGTTTTCTGTCCGTGTTTTCGATGAGCGTCATCTGTACTGAGTCGTTTTGCTACTAGGGATCGTGTTGTCACAATCAATCAAACATAATATGTACTGTCGATTTATTTTATGGCTACTTTATAATAAGAACCAGGACAGTGCTTTTTGAAACTCACCCAATCGCTGCACTAATTCACTGTAGTTTAGCAGCAGATCTCGTTGTATCCCTTTTTTTTTTTTTTTTTGTAGCTCCTAAGTGGATGTTTCGGTAATTGCTTAAAACTGTTGTTAATGATTTTTTTTTTTTCAAAAATACTTTTGGAAATTTACGACCTCTAGGGAAAAAACAAACAAATAATACAAATAATACAAATCTTGACGGCTTTCAAACAGATTCTTTTATCCTTTCTTACCTAATTGAATCAAATAAAAAAAGACCGCTCTTTTACCAATAGTACTTTTTATTTTTCGAAAATATTTTCAAAACTAGAGGGTGGGCCGATGTTTGAATATTAAACCCTTTACTTATTATTATAATTTTTTTGTTTGCACAACTTAATTCTTTAATGTTACATCTTGTGTTAATTAAAATCATAAAATGCACATAATCTTTAAAGCTACATAACATAATTGGTCGTATATAAAATGTTAATATGGAAATGAAATAGAACCTTCACAAATGAAGAAACTAAAAATAAATTTCATTAGGAAAATGAAATTAATGAACTTAGGTTAAAATTTCTAAAAAAGGGAATTAAATAATAAAAAAAAGATAGTAGATTTAAAAGCAAGAATAACTCAGGAGAGATAAAATAATTAGATAACTGAAATACAGCCATTGGAAACAATATTATATCCTTTGCTAATTTAACTGGGGGTCGAAGGGGTAGTATGTGGTCCTATGGGTTCACTTCTTGCTGGTGGAAGTGCACTAATAAAACACAGGAAATGCCATTTATTCCTACCAAGTCCGATACATGCACGTCCATGTCGTGGCCCCTGGGCAACGTGTACACTGTGTGTGCACGGCTAAGTCATGTAAGGGCGGAAAAGCGAGTTCCCGACGCTTTAAAATGGGGACCTACCAGCTAAGGGAGACAACCCCGAAAGAAAAACATCGGCCTTCCAGGATTGCTGGGGGTTGGCATTGGGCTGACAACCCAATCTATAAAAATTCTTGTTACGAAATCTGAAGAAGAAATAACCGGACTGACCTTTGTACGACGACCTCGCAAACGCTTAAAGGACTTGAGAATTGGTTCATGGAATGTTTTAACTTTATACCAAGCTGGAAATCTAACTAAGTTGCTTGATCAGCTCGATCAGTTTCGATTGGATATTACGGCTATCCAAGAGGTGAGATGGATTGGTGATGGAGTGATACAGAAAAAGAATCATATTGTTTTCTATAGCTGCCACACGAAGGATCATATGTTTGGTACTGGTTTTATAGTCAATAAGCAGATAAAACATCTTATTATGGATTTTCAGGCAAAATCGCATAGACTGTGTAGACTTAGAATTAGAGGGAAATTTTTTAATTACAGTCTTATCTGTATACATGCCCCTACCGAAGAGAAGAGTGACGACGTTAAAGATGCTTTTTATGATGAGCTAGATGAAATTTATAATGAGTGTCCTAGAGCAGATTGTAAAATTATCTTTGGGGATATGAATGCGAAGGTAGGAAAGGAAGACGTATACAGACCTTGTATTGGAAAATACAGTTTGCATGATACCTCTAGTGATAATGGAATCAGGCTTGTACATTTTGCATCCTCAAGAAATATGGTGGTGGGAAGTACTATTTTTAACCACAAGGATATACATAAAATGACTTGGAAATCTCCAGATAGAAATACGTTTAACCAAATTGATCACATTCTAATTGATTCAAGACATGTTTCTAACTTGATGGATGTTAGAAGTTATAGGGGGGCTAATATAGATTCGGACCATTACCTTGTTGTGGCAACCATTAGAAGCCGAATATCTAATGCAAGAAAGGTACATGGATCTAATGCAAAAAAGTTCAATTGTGACCGGTTGAAGGAGCCTGAAACTGCTCTGAGGTATACTAACCTGTTTAATGACGCCTTGGCTGATATGCCTAATTGTGAGAGTATTGATGAAAGCTGGAAGAACCTCAAAGACACACTTTTAAAAACTGCAAATGACGTTTTAGGAAGGGAAGAGAAAGCTAGGCATAATTACTGGTTTGATGAGGAGTGTGCACGAGCAACAGCCTTAAAAAATGAAGCTTATTTGAGAATGCAACAGAGGAACCACACTCGGAAAGCAGTAGAAGAGTATGGAATTTCTAGAAGAGAAGAAAAGAGAATACACAAGAAGAAAAAGAGACTGTATGAGAGGAAAGAATTGGAAGAAATGGAACGGTTAAAAGGGATGAATGATGTGAGAGCCTTCTATCGAAAGTTAAATAATAGTCGTAAGGATTACCAGCCTAGAACAAATTTGTGTAGAGATAAAGATGGCATAATATTGGGCAGTGAGGAAGCAATTTTAGAAAGATGGGCCCAATATTTTGATGAGCTTTTGAATGTTGGTCCTGCTGATGACCAGGAAACCTTGCCTCCTGTAAATACAGGAAAGCCAGATATCGAAGTACCGGTACCTTCTTTTGTGGAGGTTGAGTTTGCCATTAAGAAGCTGAAGAATAACAAAGCCCCGGGAATGGATTTTATCCAATCAGAGCTCGTGAAAAATGCTGGAGAAGAATTTGTTAATCATTTCCACAATCTTGTGGCTAAGATTTGGGTTGCCGAAACTATCCCTGATGAATGGAATGTAGGTATCATTTGCCCGATACATAAGAAAGGTGATATCATGATGTGTTCTAACTATAGAGGTATCTGCTTATTATCCATTGCTTATAAAAATTTTTCCAATATTCTTTTTAATAGATTGGTGCCTTATGTGGAAAGCGTGGTTGGTGATTATCAATGTGAGATCTACTACTGATCAGATTTTCACTATTCGCCAGATTCTGGAAAAATGTAAAGAATTCGGAATTGACACACACCATCTTTTTATCGACTTCAGATCAGCTTATGATAGTATTGATAGAGGTAGTCTTTATGTGGCTATGGAAGAGTTAGAGATTCCTAAGAAATTGATTGCCCTTGTGAAAGCTACTATGGAAAATACTCGGAGTCAAATTAAGATACAGAACATGTTATCTAGTACTGTAACGATCAAGAATGGAGTTAGGCAAGGAGATTCATTATCATGCCTTCTGTTTAATATTGCTTTGGAGAAGGTTATTAGAGATGCGGGTATTTACACAAGGGGAACCATTTTATATAAATCTGTTCAGATTTTGGCATATGCTGATGATATTGATTTAATTGCAAGAACACCAAGAGCAATGAGAGAAGCTTTCACAAGCTTCGAAAAAGCTGCAAGAAAGATGAATTTACAGATTAATGAAGAAAAAACTAAGTACATGCCCGTAACTAAGAAAGACAACCCTAGTGGATCTGCATTCATTGAAATTGGCTCGTATAAGTTTGATGTTGTACATAGCTTTACTTACCTTGGATCCGAAGTCAACTCCAGGAACAATGTTAGGTCTGAAATCCAAAAACGTTTACTGTCTGCTAACAAGTGCTATCATGGCCTCAGGAAGCATTTGAAGTCTAGGCTGTTGTTTAGGAAAACTAAAGTCCTAATGTATAACGTCTTAGTGAAGCCTGTACTAACATATGGAGCTGAGACCTGGACACTCTCAAATGCTGATGAAAGACAGCTAGGTATATTTGAAAGAAGGATTTTGAGGCAAATTTTTGGACCAGTGGAGGAAAACGGTGTCTGGCGAAGAAGATATAATTATGAATTGTATGATTTATATAAAGAACCAAACATTGTGAATTGTATAAAGATCAGAAGGTTGGAGTGGGCTGGACATGTGCTCCGTGCAAAGGATAGAATGATAAAGAAGATATTTGATGCAAAGCCAGAGGGAACTAGGAAGGTTGGAAGACCAAAGCTAAGGTGGGAAGAGGGTGTGAGAGAGGATGTGAGGACAATTGGAATCAAGAATTGGAGGAATGCTGCACTCAATAGGAAAGAATGGCGAAAGCTTCTTCAGAAGGCCAAGGCCCACACAGGGCTGTCATGCCATTGATGATGATGATGATGCTAATTTAACTTTTAATTTTCCAAAATATATATTCAATATTTACAACGCGGTAAGAAACAAGGTAGGGATAGCGATTAGTAAACCAATCACAATGCTTCGCAACGGCTTCTGATACGTAATTTATGTTGAATTATTGCTTTAATTTCCTTATTATGATAAATGTGATTGCTGCGAATGCAAAAGGCGTAATTGTTGTGATTGTTGTGATTGTAGCTGAGCTGTATTATAAACGCGATTGTTGCGATTGTTGAGCTAATGAGAATTTAATGAGATTTTAATGATACTTGTTTCACAGACGGACGAACAAACCGGGAATATAACTCATCTGATACTTGTATCAGAAGCCTAAAACCCAAAATACTCAATTTCACAGCAGAAACATCGTCCGTTTGTAATATTTTTTTTTAACATTAAAACATTAGGGAACCTTAATATTTCTTTAATATTGTGATAATATTTACAAAATATTAAGCATAAATAATAATTCTTTATTCTGGAATATCCTTTATAGGTTCTCTATAGCTGTAAAAAGAGCTTCGACTCACATCACCACTTTCTTCCTTCAATTGTGATGAGTCGGTCTCTTTTTTTTTTTTTTTTTTTTTATTGTCAGTCGTTATGAGTGAAAGCGAAAAGCCGAAACGATAGTAAAAGGGTTAAACGATCGGTTAATGTGTTGTAGATCGATGTCCAAGTGGAGATTGCATTGACCCCAACAGAAAAGAAAACCGACCCCTCGTCCAGCACGAGCTTCCGGTCTCTACAACTAAATACACACCGTTTTTATAGGGGGCAAATTATTGCTATCTTTCCTCCAAAACGCCGAAGGAGCAACTTTATACCCTAGTAAATTTTGATAGAGTTTTCAAGTACAAATACTCTACAATAGAACGTGGTTCTTCCTTCTCTTCTCTTCACTTGTAGCTAAACAATCTCATTAAATTAAATCGTTTAAATCCAACAATGGGAAATTAATTGATTTCATTTTTTAATCCGTTGCCTCACAACTTCATTAAGAACGCATTAAAATAATTAATATGATTTTGTCGATAATAAAGACGTTAACAACCACGTACAAAATTAAGAAAAATCTTAATTTAAAAGGATTGGGCTTGACACACCTAGGTTTTTATGCTACAAAAGATTTGTTAGATTCTTTACTTTAGTTTTTATTTTCCATAGTTTAACGCCTTCCTACAGAAAAGTGAGGTTGTAAAATTCCTGTATGTACATCTTTCCTCTAATAACTTTTGAACCAGTGGGTAAAACTTCTTGAAATTTAGCACGCCGATTTACGGACAAAAGAGGATCTAAATCTCAACAGAAAAATGATAAAGCCACAAAATTTAACTCCTCATAAAACGTCCAACAGTGTATTGTAATCCAATTTAAATTTGGTTGCGGTTGGATATAATTAGGATTTACGGGATTTGTATTAAGTACATGAGGTTTAATCAGCTTTAGGAAAAACATTGGATAAAATTTAAAAAAAAAAAATTGTAAAGTCCAATTATTTTATGGTGGTCAAATTTATTATAACCTGTTTTTTGAGGCTACACCTTAAATTAAAGAAAAGTGAATATAATTGAAGAAGGCGTCACGAATCTTCAATTAGGGTAGGGTTAATAAACGAATTGCATATTTATCAACAACAAAAAAAATCCTAAATGAGCTGCTCAGTGATTTTATATATATCATTACAATAAATTAGTATCATCATATAAAAAATAAGTAAAAAATGTTTGTAAGTTTTATTTCATAAAATTAAAAAAAATATAAAATAAAATAAAATAAAAAAGCTTGAAAGTATTTGACTGCAAGCGTATGTTGGACACGAGGGAGGTAAGACTCCCATAATTTGTTCACCGACGAGTTGAGGCAGGGTAGTCACCCCCGCCTTTAACCCATCCCGTACCCGTATCTAACGGAAGGCTGGGTTGACTCTAGGACCCGGCTGAAGGAGAATTAAGCGTGAAAAATCCCCGACCGGATCCACACTTCATTAAATTAATAATTACGCAATAAAATTAAGGAAATCACATAAAATGAGAAAATTGATTTTTTTTACATTACGATAATTACATTTTATAATTATAATGTTTTCGGAACTATATTTAAAAACACAATTTTTATTTAATCATTTTTATTTTTAAAATAGCTAATTAATTTTTTAATTAATTACTCTAATTTTTTTTAAATATATTTTTTTTTGTATAAGAGTTTTGAAAGCTTGTTCGTTAAATATCTATTAAGTAAATAAATAAATCTGAAGAATTGTAAAATTAATAATAGCTCATTCAATTGATCGTTAAATTTCTATAGACGAACTTATTCTTTTGTGGGTGAATTATCTCTACATGCTTCCTAAGATATTCATTTAACGCCACGAAAAACATTAATCCCATATTTTTTTTCTTTTTATTTCTGCTATTTCTTTATTTTATATCTGTTGTTTATTTGTTAGGCATTTGCGTCAAACATCAACAAATACTTTTTGATAAGAAAAATGAGGAGGAAAAAAAAAAGTACAATAGAAAGAAAAATAACAGGATCAAATCAGTGAGATACTATTTGATTTAGTTGCTGAAATCTCTGAACGTCACCAGATACAAGAGAGTATCTTGTATCTAAGCCTTTAGACGTTAGATTCAACTTAACGACGCTTACAACGCTCAAAATAGCTATTTTATATAATGAAGGTAAATTTTATAAACAATGATATCAAGAAAATCAAGTTGAAAAACAAACATTATTACCTACCTGTCATTATATACAAAACTACCCATATACTTAATAAATTCAGTTAAAGTATTTTAGCTGTAAAAAGTGTGTTCCTTTCCCCACAATCATCAGCATTTCTCCTCTCCTTACCTTCTCATTACTTTATAAAGATTTTCATTTTGCAACGAAAACCTCTGCTTAAGAAAACATAAAGGATTTGATCCTTTTGAATCACTAGCCGATATCAACTATCGTTTTAGTTTCTCAAAACCCTTTTTATGGAAGCGTTGGTTGTGCAATGTTTTGTTGTGGACAGTGGATTATTAATATTTATGAAATTAATATACAATTTTTATAAACTACTGCACTTTGGAGTAAATATCGTAGCAGATGCCTGGATTCGAACCCAGGTGGCAACGCATCGGCCTCATGGAAAAACCACCGTCTCACCACTAGACCATATCGGCACGGTAAAAATTCCGCTAATATCTTCTATCAAGGGCCCAAACAGTAATAAATTTTAGAAAAAGTATTTAGAAAAGTATGAGACGCATTCGGAAAAGAAGTCTGAAAATATTATTCGAGGTATTTTGAGATTAGGGGAAGAAAAAAAAAAACCTAACCAAAGCTGATCGAATATTAATAGAAATGCAAACAGTTCCCAATTAGTTATTAGAAATAAGTGACCGTAAACAAATTTGGAATTCGTCGGTGAATTGATGTAAAAGTCTTAAAATAAAAAAGGAAAGCCCAACCAATAGATAGAGTTAAACCTATACAGTTAAAAAACAATAAAATATACTTCAATCTATACTTAAAACTCGTTTATCCGAATCGCTATTATCCGAAACGATTTTTAGAATATTTTAAAAATTTACAAAAAGCATTTTTTCCGTCGCTGTAATCAATATTTAATTGCATATAAAAGCGATTATATAACTGTAACTATATTAATAACATGTACATTAAATGCTTAATACATGGTATTCCAGATTATGCGAAATTTCGTTTATCCGAAACGGGCGCGATCCCATCAAACGAGTTTTTAATGTACTAATTAGATCCTAATTAAAATAATTAAATTCATTAAAAGATAAAAAAAATATAAGATGAAACACTATACTAAAAAGCCATTGAGTTAAAGCTCATGCATCTGTTTAAAATTTAAAACATTTTTACTAAAAAAACTATTTACATTTAAAAAACATACATTGAACCGGTTTCCGCCCCGAGAGGAGTCTTCTTCTTCCATGAAGAATTACAATTAAAAGCTCGAATTTATACAGAAAACAATTAAGACAATAAGTAATTTAAGCCAATGATAAAAGAGTACAGTCTTCACTTCATGATTTGTAAGATGAAATTTTCTTAAAAAGGAATGAAAATTCACTTTTGATTTGCAGCTCGATATTTTACACAGGAAATATTTTATTTATTTCCTTGTACTAAAATACGATTTTTATGGCCGAAAATGAATTCAGAAATTTATTAAAAGGAGAAAGCAATTGTTTATTTTCCTTTAGCGCATTCGATTCTCCAACGGAAAGAAGTTGTTTGAATCTTAACAGAATTTAATATCAAATTCTAAAAAGTTTTCAGTAAAAAATTTATGTAAACATTTCTTTATCGAATTAAATATTACAAAACTCTTTATTAATCAACTTGATGAAGGACGATTTGATTTGTTTATAAAAAAGAGACATAATTAATTAACCTGAGATAAGAATTAGATTTGCATAAGATAAGCAACATTGTATCTATAATAATTTATTGATATTATGTATTTGTCAATATTGACTGTCTATTAAACGAGATTAAAATAGTTTTATCATAATGAAATCTTTAACTTCAAGGACTTAAGTGAAATCTACATTTGTCTATTGATTACTTGTTGTCTATTGATTATTTCTAATGTCAACAAATAAAAATAATTTTCATTAGCTTTTATTTTGTAAGAAAGAAACCAAATTAATAATAGCAATAAATTCTTAGAACAGCCGTAAATACGTTTTTAAGATAGCAAAAACTTAGGCCTATGTGTTTCTTAACATCACCTTCTGCTAATACACTAGCTCAGTGTAGGCGTTCCTGACGTCGTAGAAGAGCTCTTTTTTTTTTTTTTTTTGTATTTTTTACTGACCATTCGACCCTGTTCCACAGTTAATATTGACAATATCGTAGGATTTAACTTACCATTATTATACAATGATATCTAGACTAATTGGTCATAAAAACAAACAAATTATAAAAAATAACCAAATACAATATAACCCCGTTATTATGCTCATCAAGGGACAATGACCTAAAAGCGTAATAAGCGGGACAGCGCTATATCGAGGCTTTATTGTAAATAGATAAATAACTTTGTTTTTTACTATGTCTTTTTCTGTAAAGGAAATTTGGGAAATGAAGTTTCTTGCTTTGATAAAATTTACCTTTATTTTTTAAATATCCCAACACTTTAGTTGAAATTGGAATTCTTTAGAATCTAAAATGGAAAAGAATAAAAGTGGATAATAAAAAAACATAGAATGTTAAAATTTTAAGTTTTTTGTTTTTTTGTTTTTTGGAGCTCATTTTTAGAGAAAAGAAATAATTATTAACTTTTATTATTTTTTTAAATTATTCTTCAAAAATCATTAACTTTATTAATTCAAAGAAATGTGTGTTCAAAATAAAATGTTTCGAAAAATAAAGTATATTAGTACAAATATTTGATAATAGTACATTGTAGCAAATGCTAGTTTCCGTAGAATATTGTAAGTGAGTAACAGTGACATCTGATTTACTTTCTTATGTAAATACAGAGAGATGTAATAAATACGCTATGTGGTTATTTAAAAGAAAGAAAAATATGCGTTAATTCTGTTATAGTTTGTGGAACTAAAAATGACCTATAAATGAAAAAAAATATTATTCCTCCCTCTTCAAGAAAAAGAAAAGAAAAAAAGCTTTTGATTACGAAAATATTATAAAGCTTAAAGGACCTTAAGGGAATAAAGAGATTTAAAAAGTTTTATCAAAGTTATAGATATCGAAGCAGATATCAAACTTCAGAACAATTACAGTAAGGAGACTGGGTACGATTGTGATGTCATTTCAGTAACTCAGATTAAAAGCGGCGCAATCAGTAGTGCTAAATAACGTACTGTTTTAGAAAGGTTTAATTCTGTAGTTCATTATATTTGTTTCTTTGTAATTTTACCTGTTAGCGGTATTAACTCCTTTATAAGGGATTGTTGCAGCAACATTACGTCATTTGTTTATTTTTGTTCTGCTATGATATCAGTTAAGATCTTTTGCATTGCGTTTAGAATAAAGTTGTAGAAATAAAATACTCGTTTCATTTCATCAACTGGCAGTAGGATTTTTGGAACTAGTTAATCCTTATCTCTATTTGACGAGAGTCTCTTGTTACCGGACAAAAAAAAGCTCTACATTCTTTGCTATCACTCTCCTTGAAAATACTCACAACCTCTTCTTTAAAATGTATTTCATATAAAAATTGACAAGCAATATTAATATTATTATATTAATGATTTTATTATTTTTTACTTCTGAAACTCGATTTATAAAGATTGCTTCCCAAAAGCTGAACCTAGTGATTCTCTCATATCTAAGGTTCGCCTTAAGTAGCCGTATTTCTTTTCGTGGTAATATTTCTGACTGGTTGCCAGTTAAAGCTGAAATACCTCAAGGCTCTAACTTTGGTCCATTGCTACTTTTCTTTCTTTAAATAAGTGATTTTCTAATTCAGCTTCTTATCGATCAGCTTGTTTGCTGATGATCATCAAATATATTTTTCGGTAACGCTGTCCCATTAATGCAAATACTCACTCCTAACACTTAGCTGTGAATGGAAATAAGCCATCGTATTATCATTTGCAAACAGTAGATAAGCTTAATATTAATCTCATTCTTTGTCAACAGATCAAGTCGTAGTCCATCTTCAATGATAAATTAACTTGGATACATTGTATTTATAGATGAGAAGACAAAGTCTACAAAATTATTATTATTATTATTAGAGCCTAAACGTTCATTACCAGTCAAAATAAACAGCAGTCACGGAAATCATTCATCCATTTAACAGAATTGATCTTTCAGATAATGAATTTCTCAATAGACTGATTCCCCTGCTTTTTTCTAGCTTATTTTCCTAAATAGCAAGGGAAGCTTATTAAAACATTCCGTCTGTGTGTGCGTTTCTGGATGTTTCCTAATAATATTTGAACCGCTGCGCTGGGTGGATCTTTTGGAAACTTAGATATCTGTTTCTAATCCATAAATACGCACTCTTAACTATTTGAAATCTCTTTCAAGTGGATCATTTAGTGCGAAAAGGAGACGAAAGTTCCCATTGGAATCTTAACAATGGATTTCCATCCTCGTTTAATTAATACTTCATTGTTATAAACAATGAATTTTAATCTACTTAAACGAACGCGATATCATAAAAGTTTTATCACTATCTTCGATTTATCACTATCTTCTGTTAATAATATATTGTAGGCCCTACATTTATATTTTTGTTAAATTTTGAAACGTAAAAATTGCAAAATTTTTACTATTAGCGTTCAGCGGACATTGCAATTTGAAAATAAAGTAGACTTTATCATCACAATTTATTTTGTATTTTATTTTTTTATTAAAGAAAACACATTTTAAAGAAGTAGGATTTTAAATTCGTTGATTATTTAATCTTAAAATCCAAAATACAAAAGAATTTTCAAGCGGATAAAATTGCGGATAAAATTGAACGTGTATAAAATTTAACAGTTTCTTATGACTTTAAAAGCTCGCATTTGATTAAGCAAAAATTAAATTTAAAAAACTAAAAAATCTTTAAAAACACAGGTATTTGAGAAACCAAACCAGGTTTACACCAGTTAACAGGTTGAAACCTTGTTTGTTTTTTTTTAAGATTTTCATGTGTTTTAAAGATTTTTTAGTTTTTTAAATTTTAAATTTTTTTTTAAGCAAATGCTTTTTAAATTCGTCTAGAAGACAAAAGTTTCTGCAGATAATTTGAGCACTTTTGTCTTAACCTGAAATAAAAGAAATTACGAATATTATGATACGTTAAATAATTTAGATTTATGCTTGAATAAATAAGAATCCGTAAATAATAATTATTTCCAAATATTATCAGATTCACTTTACATTATGAAGTTATCTTAATTCTTAAAACTATATTTAGAAAAAAAAAAAAAAAAACTTAAAGTATCATTTAAACACAATTAACATCAGAAAAGTTACCAGTAAAAAAAAAAAATAAGTATCTGGGAGCTAATTGCAGTTTGAGAATGTGATAATTACATTGGATTTATTACGTTCAGAATAAAAATAATTTGTAATTCAGAAAGAAAAAAAAAAAAGAAAATGGAATCATTTAGCTGCTTGTTCTTTAAAAACCTTTCGTAAAACTCCATAATTTTCAAAAAAAAAGCAAGACAACAATTTCTGCGGCAACAGCAGTTTTCGACGGAAAAATCAACAAAAGAAAAGAGACCGAAATGTTGATGAAAATGAAGAAATTTCGCCCCGTCATCACACACTGGCCAAGAGTTAAGCAGCCCCAGGCTTCCAAGGTTCATAAACAAAAGACTAACAATATTCAGTGGATAATGAGCCTAACACAATTAATAATAATAATAATAATGACCATTTTGCAAGTTAAAATAAACACCTAAACTGAGTTAACTTAAATTCGTACTGCTGTTTTGAAGTGAAAGCGAATTTTGGGAGCAACTCATATCAAACCAAAATATTATTATTAATTTATCATTATTATTTAAAGACAAACATTAGAAATAGCAGTCAGATATTCTATTGTCACTATTTAGCTTGACTAATGCAGTGATTGAAAAATTTATTCTCATTAAAAAAAAATTCAATTTAAAAAAAATAATTAAATCATAGAATTGGATTAATTTACAACAGAAGAAAGCCTCGTGAGCATTGTTACTAAAACCTCGTGAGCATTGTTAGATTAAGTTACAAAACAAACAAAAAATGGGACAATTCACTCCAACAACATAAAAACAGAAGCACCAACAATCAAATTAAATGAATTTAGACAAACTCAGAGAAAAACAACAATTTTTCATATAAAAAAAAAGCTTCTTCAGAGTTTTTTATAATTTGAAGATAGATTCTTTTTTAAAAAATTTCTATCTTATTTCAATAGCTAGCAAAGCAAATTAAAGAATCTCATTTTCTTTGTAAAAAAATAATTATTAACAATTTAATTTATTTCAAATAAACAATAAATTAATTTTTATTTATTATTTTAAGCAAATTAAGTAATATTAGGTTATTTCAATTACGCTATTACGGATATTAAAAAAGCAATATTGAAAAATAATATAATTTGAACTTATTGAATTACTTGTATCAAAGTTCAAAAATGAAAAGAAGAAGGACATATTAAAGTCGAAATATGAAAGTTAATAAAATTTTATAGAGATAAAATGAAATCTCGTAGATAAACTCTATCCAAACATACTCTCTAACAGTGCGCTAGATTTTTTATATCCATTTACATTAACACAGGAGCAAATAGAAAAGTTCTTATTATAGTGACGTTATTGAAACATCTTTTGAAATACAGGAATATTCTAGAGTTATCTGAAATCTACTGTAAATAATAACACACACACAAAAAAGTAATAAAAGAATAAACAAAAGAACAAAGCTAAAGATATTAGTTTAGTAAAATAATTAACAGACTTAAAGGTTTTATAGCTAATAGTAGAAATAAAGAATATATTTAATCAGAATAAATCTAATAAAAGTGTTAATTCTAAATTTATTTAAGTTAGAAAATTCGAGAAATTAATTCTAAGTACAAAAAGGACAGTGAACAATGTAGTAGAAACAACTTAAATCACTGCAAAACAAAGGTTTTATTAAATTTAGTTCTCCTTCCTTCTATCGCAAGCGTATGATTTTATTAATTTTTTTAATTTTTTTTTCTTTTTTTTCTTTTTTTCTTACTTTTTTTTTTCTTTTTTTCTTACTTTTTTTTTTCTTTTGGTTGTTGTTGTTTTGTTGTTTTCATTGATGTAGTAGATCGTTGGAATACTTACAAAAATTCGAATTTATAGCTTTAAAAACTATTATCCAACGAAGTCTTCGTCTTCCACACAAAACTATTTTAACAAACTATGAACGCGGGCAGCGTCGTACCTAGTCCACTTCGATTCGCCCGCAACACCGGTCGACCGTAACAGACCGACCATAACAGACACTGCGTCAATCGCCGAAGGAATAAAAAGTTGTGAAGCGGCGTTCGCTGCGCTTTATACCCGGCGCTGTTCGCCTATCGCCGGAGCTGTCGAAAGTCCACGGGCGGCGCAGAGGGCATCGTTCGACGGCGGAGCTGAGTCAGCTGATAGCGGCCACTCCAGTTTCACATGATCCTCTTCGACTATCACCCATCGGCCGATGGGATCGGATCATTGGCGATGTCTTGGCAAACAACACATTACCGATAACCAACATATTATTGCGATAAAACTATAATACTAGCAGGAAATTGGCTGTTGTTTCGATGTGCGAAATAAACGAAACTTAAAAATAACTTAAAATTTTTATTGCTTATCTTCAGCGATAATAAAGTATGGTTCATAATGATTATGTAAGAGTTTAATGAGGTCGAAGAAAGTATCAACTAAGACATTTGGGGAAGTATATACAGTGAGGGACGAGAAAAAAAAAAAAGAAAAAAAATATTGAGTTTGATAATTTTTTGTCTTTTCTTTTCACACGCAAATCATTCTGGAACTTACTATGTCATCACCATTATATAATGAAAAAAATGTCTAATACTAAAATATGTTACTATAAGCAAACGCTTGGCCAAAACGTACGAGTGAAAATAAAGAAGCAAATAAATAAATAAATAAATAAACGATTAAAATGATTTATCGTGATCATTTAACTGTGACCCAGCATTTCTTTTCTTTAAGAAAATTAATTTTTAATTGAAATTTAGTTTTGTTATTTAATATTAACATTTCTTTGATGTCGTTGTCAAACAATAAATTCTTAATTTTCTATTTATACGCAACAAGAAAACGGCCTGAGTTTCTGTCCAATATCTGATAATAACAACAGGCCTTCGATATCTCGTCGATATTGAATTTATTAAAAAACAAATCAATTACAAAACAGGGAAGTAAGGGATTTCTTGTTGTTAATTTTAATGGAGTTAATTTCATTTAATTGTTATTGTCTTATAGTTAAATATTGTTTTTAAATGAAGAAATGCTTTATAAGTAACAGCTATTGATTTATCAGGAGAAACAAAAAAATATGACTTACGAGAGTCCTATTAGAAATCATAGGAAATTAGTAAAGGACAAGAGAATGCACAAGGTGGACAATAATAATAAAGACATATATACTTATATATTTTTTATTTCTCACCAACATGTTATGTCATTTCTGTTATCTTGTGTCATGTCGTCACCTTGAAGATGGAATCCCGTGGGAGGTTGAAACCATCGGTGGTAAATTAATTAATTATTTTTAATTATATAAATATGTCTCTCTTATTATTGTGCCTTTTCTTGTTTTCCCTCATTTACTAATTCTTATTCATTACACGTTAAACTATCATAGTAAACTATGGGAAGTAATCAGGA
>JAFIDM010114376.1:6754-17757 GCA_023159025.1 Thereuonema tuberculata
CCCTTAGTTTTCTCACGCCCCACAGGTTGAGAAACACTGACATAATGTCAAATGGGCTATCGCTTTGACATGACATAATGGCTCATCTGTCAATGAAATCACAGGATTCGGACATCTCCTTTTATGGAAGCGCTGACCTTTAGAATTCTTAGAAACTGGTCCGAATGAGTCATACCAACCATCGCATTCCATAAAATTAAAAATTAATAAAATTAATTAAATCTAAGCTAAATTCTATTTCTCACTTAATTAAACACTAAAGCTTTCGTACTTTACAACTTTCTAAATATCCTTAAGATATAACAAACATAAAATAAAATATTATTTCTTTTTTTTTTTTTTAACTTTAAATCTTAAAACTATTTACAATTCGTGTATTTGAAAATTTATGCGTCATGTTACAATATATATATATATATAAATACTGAAATAATATAGAGCTTATTGTGAACGACAAAACAGCGCCCTCAGGGGGCGTACACACGACAGTTGCGGATAGACATTATATAAGTCCACAGATTAGAGCCGGTTAAGATATGACACATTAATTTCATCAAAAAAAATTATTAATACACAACTGTAGTTCCATTGCTCAGTGCAATCATTTTCAAGTGGAATATTACAAGGATAATTAGGCTTATATTTAAGGGATGCCTTGCGGAAGCCCCGTAGGAATATTATCATGATGTGTCGTCTTGATACAGCAGCACCATCACCGGAGGAATCAGGAACTGGAAACATAAACAACTGCACTTGCGATTGCGTTATGCCCGGTTGCACCATTGAAGTTCAGTAGCTGAACCAAGTTCAAACTGCTAGATGAACGGAGATCATTCTTAAACCTATTGCGCCAACAACGTTTTGTTATAATCTCGGTTCAAAAGCGTCGTCAACTTGAACTGCCGATTTCAGCCGTTCAAGGCGCTGAACTCGGTTCAAAACCGCGGTTCGGCGTTCGGCCTTTACTGATATTCGCTTGCGAATTGAGACCAAAGCATGTTTTCTCTCAACTATCAGAAATAACTTTTAAAAATGACAACTTTACATTTATTTAATTCGTTGGACAGTGACTGTGAAGAGGAATTTCAGTTGTTAACAGAGTTGCATCATTTGTAACCAAAAGGCAGACTATTTCGCGATCAGTATATATTAAGGTAATCGTGGAGTTTAGCGTCCCAAATTAAATAACAATAAAAAACCTACAACAGTAAACGACAGTGATAAAATGTGAAATTTCACCCAAGTCTGCACGGATACCTAAGTGTCCCACCCCCCATCGAAACCGGGCCTTTTTTCTCGGTTTGCCGCTGTTGGTCCCATCTCTGCCGCCAATGGATCGCCCTGACCCGGAGGAGACCGGCGCAGAACGCCGGACTCCAGAACGCGGTGGCACGAAAACAGAGTTTACGAGTGCCCGTTCTCGGTCGGGGGTGGGACACTTACAGCCAGCCACCCACCAAAGTGTGATGAAATTTCACATTTTAGGACAGTGTGTTATTTACTGTTGTAGGTTTTTTATTGTTATTTAATTTGGGACGCTAAACTCCACGATTAGTAATATTCAGCATCGGTTTTTTTACATTCTAAAACGTGTTATGTACGATTCAATTATATCAATTAAAAGGATTTTTTTTTTCGTCTCTGTGTAAATAGGGACTCGGCAGAATTCAGTTTTTTAATTCCTGAACTCCATTTTCGTAATGAGATTGTTGACTGCTGAAACAAAGGACAACTATTGAAAACAATCCATTAGGTTGATTTCCCGCAACGAAAGACGAATCTTGTAACCAATCAGGAATCAGCTTTGAACGCATGACGTACTTCCGCCGCCATGAACGCAGATCACAGAACGTCGGTTCAGTTGTGACTGTTGTAGCTTGGTGCAACAAGGCTGAACTTCAATTTGAGGTTCAAGCAGAACTCGGTTCATGGGAACCGTAGTTAAACGCTACTTTGGTGCAACCGGGCATCAGTCCATCAGGTCTGATCAATTGTAAACAAAGTAAAGATGTTTGGAAATTCTAGTCCAACAGAATGTTGTGTCTAACAAAAAACTGAACATCCAAATTAGAACTTTTAAAGAATGAAATATTAATTGAATAAACTATCGAACTATATGATGAAATTCAGAGAGGATATTTTGAAATTAGATTAAGAAATTAAAATTAAAATTAAAAACAATAAACTTGAATTTTTATAAAAATAAAATTGAATCACTATAGCCTATCACATAACAAGACAAATGGGGACCACTACCTACAAAGCAACAACTTAAAAAACTAAAAAACTAAAAAACGAAGGAAACGGGAGGAACACAAAGAAGGGTAATTTTTTTCTCTCTTCATTCGTGAATGGATTATTCAAGTTTGTTTTCTTTTAGTTTTTCTCTTCTTTTGTTTCTTTATTCCATGCTTAGCAATGGTCGGAATGGAGATGAAATCACTGTAAGCAAACGGTTAACTCAAAATGAAAATAGATTGTATGCATTAAAGTTTGTCCTATGAATTTAGAATCATCCTGTATATTAAAGTCATATTTTAATATCATTTAGAAACAATAGGTTCGTTCATTTTTAAATACTGAATGAATATTTAACATTCAGATATTTTATCTTTAGAGAATCTAATTAAAACAAAGTACGATCACAGGTTTGCTAATTTAATATAAAGATACTAGCCGGGTACCGTCGCTTCGGTCCGGAACCCTTGCGTATATAGCCTTAAGAAAAAAAAAATATTTATTTAGCAAATTAATATTGAGATTGGAGAACATACGACTTCCCAGGCCGTTCTGCCCTTCTCCATTTAACTCAGGTGTATTGCTGGTTGGCGCCACACACATGGGGTTGCCGCCATACACTTCATCGTCAGTTTGCCAGATTATTCCCTATCCCGAATTTCGAAAAATCCGGCCTTATTCCTTGTCTACATCATAAAGGAAACCTCTGTGCAAAATTTCAGCTTTCTAGATCCAAGTGTTTGGGGTGGACGTTGCTGAGTCAGTGAGTGAGTGAGTCAGGACTTTTCTTTTGATATATGTAGATTTTCATGAATTTTCTTTTGTTAACATCATTGATTAGTTCTTTATAGATTATATTTGGATCTGTTATTTTCTCATTTTCAACTGTTATCCGATTCGTTCTTTACATATTATTCCTGGTGTTTTGATATCATGTTTATTTATGAAAATATGATCTATATTTGTTTTCGTATTTCCATGAATTGTACAGTTTCTTGTTGTTCCGTAAAGACGATTTTTGAAACCATTATTGCACATAAGTTTTACGTTTTCTGTACTACATTGTTTTTATTTTCATTTTGAAAATATCTATATTTACGTCGCCAATCAGTATAGTTAAGGATAAGGATAATAGAGGGTCGGCACTTGCCGTTCTGCCACTTAGACCAATCAGTATAGTTGGACAGTTGTTTAATATATTTTCATTTGTTATGAATAGATTCTCAATTTCAGTAACATTTTAGTAATTTGTAATTTAGCATTTTGCTTACAGAATGACAGACAGAATAACGTTTTATAATATACGTTTTTATAATATATAATAATAATAACCAGATACCGTCGCTTCGCTCCGGAACCCTTGCATATATAGCTTAAAAAAAAAACAACTTTATTTATTTAGCAAATTAATGTTGCGATCGTCGGAGAATATATAACTTCTCAGCCCGTTGTGGCTTCTCCGAATAACTTTGATGTATTGCGGGTCAGCGTCACACACCGAAAATTCACATTTTTGCATATACCTTGCAAACGCTGAAGCGTTTGTGAATAAGTGATATATCGTTCGATAGAACTTTCAAATACCAACATTTTCTCAATATAATGTTCTCTTCCATCTTTTATACTTTTCGTTTAAATTGAGAAAAAGTCAAAATTTGACCCTTTAAAAGGCGCCATCTTGGAAACCAAAAACTTTTTTCGAAAGATTTTTGTAGCATTTTGTTTGTCTTAAAAAGATCTACATTTTATCCATTTACATGACCACTCTATCTCTTATAGTTTGGTCACAAAATTGGAAAATCGTAAAGTCTTATGACAGACAAAATAACGCTTTTATAATATATAATAATTATCGTGGGTGGAATATCCTTTGCTAAAAACTGCCTCATTTTCTTCTTAAGCATTATTTTTCGAAATTCCGTTTACCTGTATTCTTTTTAATTATCTCTTAAGATTTTGAAAGTAGTATTTAAAAAGGTTATTCCTCTATAATTTTTCGGAAGTTTTTTAATTCCTTTTTTGAAGAAAGGGATAATATTTCATTTTCTCTATTTATCTGAATTTGTTCGAAATCTCATATTTGTAATCAAACCAATTTGTAATCCATTCTTACTTATTGCACTGTAAGTTCTTCAGAATCTTCAAATCTCGTCCCTTATTGCTTTATCCGTAAAATGTTTTCTTATTACACAGTAGTTAATAATAAGACAGCCGCGCTGGTGTGGTCGAGCGGTCTCAGGCGTCGGTCTGTCGTGAGATCAATGTGCCAGCGCCCGGGTTCAAATCCCGGTAGCGAGCATGGATGTTTCAAAAATTTCCTTTCGTGTGTTGTAGCCTCTTCTTCACTTTCTCTTCGGTCTGATGTCATTCCTTAATGGCGTCCTGGGGAAGGCCACGGGAAACCACCCCAGTATCTTTCCCTTGTAATTCTAGGGAGTCTGCTAGGGGTTCGCCGTCTTGGGAACACTAGCGCTCCCTGGAGCACGGATGCTTCGGCAACGAAGCTCGCACTTCGGTGCGAACCGACCACACACACACAATAATAAGACAAGTGAATATAATTTTGTGATAAAGAATAAATTTAAGCAAGTTCTTTAAATAAAGAATAAATTTAATAAATAAACCCATAAAAATTTTAAAAAAAATGAAAAAAAAAAGAAATACATTAACGTATGACAACTAAAAAAAAAAAGTTAGGGAAAAATAAAAAGAACGTTAGGAAGACAAGAAAAGAAATCCACGAAGAAAAAAGAAAACAAAAAAAGTAGATATTCAGATTCCAACTGATAACCTTCAGTATATGAGTACGAGACCTTAAGCATCACTCAATTCTGATAACTGAAATAAGATGATTGTATTTGTAACATAAGATAATTCTTGAAATTCAATGAAAATAATGCCAAATATCTCAAACATTTCTATTTTAAAGACAACAAAGAACGAAACTGTGATTTCCTGAAATAGTGAAGACAACTAGCGGTTGTATGATGAATCGAATATATTTGAGAAAAGCGAACTTATTTCCTTTAATTTTTATATTTCAAATATAACAAAGAATAATTTGTGTGAAAAAACTAAACAAAAAGCAAATATAGCTCATCTCTTATAAGAAATATATAGAATTGGCAAACAATGCCAATTCAGTTAACTGTGACTGTGTTTGAAAATGTGATTTCACGACTACACGCTCTCTCTCCGTCGATATCAGTACAGATGCACTGCAATGTCAGTAATACCCCAGACGAACTATGGTAAAAGAAAAAAACAGATTGGAGAATGCTGGGGATGAATCGAAATATTGAAATATAAATTTCTTGTAAAAAATAGATAAAAGATAACTGATATTTTCAAGGTTTCTACTGAATTTAGCTGTTATTTTAATTTTTACAATAATCATTTCAAATATACAATATTATATGTGATTATTTAAGATAAGTTAATAAATGAGTTTTTGAATCTTATTTATAATTGATAATATTTTGTATTTAGAAAAGAAATATACCTACCATTATTCAATATTATTATTATTAAAATTACAATTATTATATATAAAATATTACTGTTTTTATTTTAAAGAACTCATTGCAAATTGTTAAAAAAAAAGAAATTATCATTAAAAAATGAATGGTAAGCATATAATATTTTATTGTTGATGTCACTCACATATACTGCACTGACTGCTTTAACAGTTTTATGAAAACTAAGATCACTGTAAATCTCACACATAGCATCGCTTATCACTAGTTTACGTATGTACCAGATAAAAGTCAATCTCTAAATAATTGTCGATTTGACTTAAATAATTAAAAAAATTAATTTTAACCTTATTAGTTAGTCTCTTTCCATAGCCTTCAAGATGATATTTGAGAAGCCGAAGGACCTGTGTAAAATTTTAAAATTTCATAATACAACTTGCAGCAAATATTATTTACTTTTAAATTTAATAAAACCTTCACATTTTTATAGTATTTATTTATTTAATGGTTTTGTTCTATCATGTAATTTTCATCTTTTAAATTTAATAAAACCTTCACATGTTTATAGTATTTATTTGTTTAATGGTTTTGTTCTATCATGTAATTTTCATCAAAAACAGAGATTCATTTAAAGAGTTGTTAGCATAAAGGTTCTTCAAGATTTCGTAACATGCTATTAATCGATCTAAAAGGAGACACAAAATGAAGCAAAAAACGGAAAACGAAACGAATATACATTAAACATTGTAATATTGCTGTACTGTAATGCCTCTTCAGGAATACTATTTCAGTACCTTATTCTTTCCATTTCATTTTGTATTGTGTTATTTTTTCTGTATTTGCCTGGACACCTAGTTCATTTCTTATTCAACTTGTTCTTATGCATCCTTTCACAAGTTTTACCAATTTCTTTTCTGATGCTTGTATTGGGTTAATTCTTTTTTCCCTTGTGTCCAGCATTATGATCAATGTTGATACTGCCATTACCAAATGTTACTTTCCTTACAATGTTGTGCCACATATTCTTTGGAAGTTGTTGATTTTGTTCCTTGTCTGTCTTTTTCGGAAGTAACGTTATATTAGAAATGTTCTGTGATTTTCAATGACAAATTGAAAATGGATTTATATTCTTATTGGTTAACTTCCACGAATGTTTTTTTTAATGATATTTTTAGAGTTATATGTAGAACTGAATTTGGCTTATAGACAGTTCTTTGAAGTCTGCCTTTACTAACATATAATCACCTGATCGTCTGTAAATAGGGTTATAGTTAGGTCACACTGATCTCTCATTTTTATACTTGATTACACATTTTCTAGGCTTTTTTGTTTGTTAAGATATTACACTCTTGTTTTATGCCTTTATGTTAATTTTTTTTCGAACTCATTAATAATTTTGGTTTTTCATAAAGGCTGTGTATACTTTTAGTAGATGTGTGAATCACTTTTTTCCATTGTATACCACAGTGTTTAACTGATATTATTAAATGATTTGTCATTATCGATATATGCTAGATGAGTTGCACCAATTTCGCTTTATTAATTTTCTAAACACTTATTTAAACATAAATAAAACCTAATTTTAAATAGGGTTCTTTTTTAATGTTAGACCGGGAGGACAGTAGATGAATGATTCACATCAGTTTTTGGAACTACAAGCATTTGCTCTTAAACTGTTTTCCCCATTTCTTAGGGAAAAAAAATACAGAAAATAAATAAAAATTTTATTTCTGTTTCTGAAAACTTAACGCGAGCTCAACTTGACCTATGATTTTGAATTTTTTTTTTTTAAATTTTTACTGGCTTTTAAGAAGAGAAAAAATCCATACCATTTTATTAATAGCAGAACTTTCGTAACGTGGTAGACGGGGCGTTGGCCCCAAACAAATGCCTATTCTTAAGTTGTTTGAGCCTTTGGAAAGTTGATGAAATCCGTTCGTCGATTCTACCTTTCGTTTGCAAGTTGTTAGGGGTGGACAGATACAGATGGACGAAAAGGACAAATAGCTACCGATTTTGATCTCTATAGCTTCCGAATTGGTGGACAAAAATGATCTGAAGTTTGGAGAATATATTGTTTGAAAAAAAAAACTGAATTCCCCTTATTACCAAAAAAAATCCAATTTCCATTGAATAGTTATAAATTATTTTAAACCCTCCTTATAATTAACTTTAGCCTTAGGATTACTAATAATCAAACCTCTTTCAAATCATTAAAATATACACAGGCGTTGAAAACCCTAAGGGCGACCACTAGTTCTAATGGTTACAAACACAAAATCAGAGGAAACAGCTTGTGGCAATTTGCATACCTGTGAACGAGCAGTAGAAACGTGGCGTACATGCAAATCTGTGAATCATGAGCCCAGAGATCACGTGGTATCACTTGAAATGGTTAAAAGGAAAATTGGCATTGTGGGTGACCTGTGCGTGAAGGTACCGTTTGACCTGAAGGAAAGAAGTGATGAACGTGAAATTTGAGAAATGTCACAAAGACATCACCCAGATGATTTCACGTGGGTAAGAATTGTAGAAAAGCTCGAAACCCGCAGTGTAATTGATATTGTCAGGTTGTTTGGAATCGCCCATAGTGTTATACTCTGCCTCCGCGCAACATTTGAAACCATTAAAATGTGTTCCTGACGTAAGCGAGGAGATCGCCCTCTATCTGTCACGACGGAGGAAGACACATTTTTAGCTGCAACAGCAAATCGTAATCGCAGCCTCACGACTGATCAGCATGCAAATCGCCTCCCTTCCACCACAGGAACGCGGACCTCCCGGCAAATTGTGGCGAGAATTAGATGCCTGAAGACTGTAGTCTGCGTCTCTCTATCACCGTTGCGCAAGTTTCCAAAGGTGTCGACTCCATAGAAATTGGACAAGTCTTCAAATGGCCACTGTACTCTTCACAGATGAGAGTCGTTTCAATTTTTCCTCAGATTCTAGATATCAACTGATATTGAAAGTGGTACTGCATACCATCCCGACAATGCCAGGAAAGAGATATATATGGCGGTGGTGGAATCTGGTGTGGGAAGGCATCATAATTGCTGGATTCTCTGAGCTACAAGTACTGAAAATAGGATTATGACTGGCGAATGATATTGTAAGTTCTTGTACGTCGTATTCGAATTTTCCGTGGTGATATAGCCGAATACTTTCTATTCACGGATGACATAACAGTCCTTCACGTACGAAAGTAGTGCAGTCGCTTTTGGAGATTGACGCAATTCATCACCTCGACTAGCCAGCGCACTTCCCCGACGTGAACCCCATCGAACACATCTTTGACGAAAGAGGGAGACGCATTGTCAAACCCCTCCAGAAACCAAGCAGAATCTCATTTGTGCTCTGAAGGAGAAGTTAGCCAAATGGCCACACGAACTCGTGGATAATTTGGTGCTAAGCATGCCACAACGTTGTGCGACCTGCATCGCAGTTCGGGGTGACCATATTCTATAGTGTTATTTGTGTGATTATTTGTTAACACTGTATATCCATTCTGTCCTTCGGAAGTTTGTGACGTTTCCAACAAACTTACTACAACTTATTTTTTACTTCATTTCTAACTATTTTTTTTTTGTGGTATCATGTATTTATCTTCTGGCAATACATCTATGTCCCAGTGCCATGAACGTTTTTTCAAATAATGGTACAAATGTCATCCGTCATTTGGTTCTGTGTATAGTAGTAACAGTAGTGTAGTGTACAGTAGTTAAAATCTAAAATTAAAATAGTCCCATTTTTTTTAACAATTATATGTGTATCTTTCAGTCTGTCCCTTTCCCATCGATCTTTCCGACATGGATCCTTGGGGCACACAAGCTATCTCACCATATCAAGGTAGAGACACATCAAGATAGAACATTGAAGCAATCGAAAGTGGATTCTTCTATGTTACAATGTTTCTTTCATAGTTTCGTTGATTTATTTCTCCGTAAATGAAAAACATTAAACAAAATAAGAAACGAAAAATCATCAAGGCGTCCATGGTACCCAACTACTTTCTCAGTTTGAAAGATCATTATGATGTTGAATTAAGTATTTCTATTTTATTTTTATTATATATTAAAAAGGAAATATATATATATATATATATATACATATATTGATACGTACCACAATACATTAAGAAACGAATTGCTTATATTGAAGATATTTCGGAGAAAATGATTGATTCGTGGAAATAGTATGGCAAGCTAATCGATGATGTATTTCGAATATTTTTAAAATACGACAATTCATTTGCAAGTGCTATGGTCATTTATGTTGTCGTACAAAAGAGAAATAGAGAAAAAATCTACAAAAACCAAATGATGATAAAGAAATTACTAGCTAAGGAAATTAATTTTGAAACAAGAAATGAAGCACATAGTTCCTCAAAAGCTAATGAATCCAAAGGAATATATAAAAATACTTATTATTCATAATTTACTACTAAAAGATTAAAAACAAATGAGAAATATATTAAGAAAAGTTGTCATCGGGAAAATGATAAGTTGGTCATACCCACTAATCCTATTGGGTCCTACCGAAGCGTCTGTGGGAAGACGCTGGACTTCACTGGTTGCGTGAGGGTACTCTTTCACGTCACTGGCTGACCCAACAGTATGAATGGCAAAGACAAACACTTTGCTGTGAGGCAAAGCCTGACTGTTCCGATAACTTCACTCTCCATAATCCCAAAGATAGCTGGTTGTTTAAAGCAACAATTTCTGCCTGCAACATTGCTAGAGCAAGTGGGGGCACTAGACTTCATCGCCGTTGTCCCTAATGAGGTTTACCTTTAACAATCGAGCACCGGAGACTCCATTTACAGTGATACCGTGCCCGAGACATTGTCTTCTCTTCAATGGTCTCTCATTGTAAACACAATGATGATTCTTTTCTCTAAACAGTGAGGATTCTTGCTTCTGCTTTGCAGGAGATGATGATCGCACCTACATCTGGAGTAAACTGGTCAGTGCACAACTGACCAACTGCAGCTGATGTAATGATGTGGGAGTTATTTCTATTCAACTACAGCTGATGTAATGATTTGGGAGTTATTTCTTAAGACAGCAGATCTCTTATCAGAGAGATTCGAGGAACTTTAAATGCATAGCGATACGATTATTGTCGCAATAGCACATAGAGTAGATCTGGTCAGTGACCAAATACAGCTGATTTAATGATGTGGGAGTTATTTCTTAAGACAGCAGATCTCTTATCACAGAGATTCGAGCAACTTTAAATGCATAGCGATACGATTATTGTCGCAATAGCATATAGAGTAGATCTGGTCAG
>JAFIDM010114376.1:33059-43247 GCA_023159025.1 Thereuonema tuberculata
GAAATAATTCAAAATAAGGAAGGCTTGAGAAAGCAAAAACGATCTGAGTTTTTGCGAAATATTGCCAACTAAAGATGAAGAAGTATTATATGGAGTCGATGTAATTTATATTTAATGTTAAGAAGAAATCATGAAGAATATTGAATCATGATATTCTTTTAAACAGTGAAAGTAGTTGGGCACCAAGGACGGGTTGATGAAGACTGAAGGAGAAAATGCGAATTTTTTGTTTTATTCGGTTTAATGTTTTTCATTCACGGAAATAAATCAACGAAACTAAGAAAGAAAAATTGTAACAAAGAAGAATTAACATACGATTGTTTCATTGTTCCTATAAATATACGATTCTGCGATTCTAAGTATTTTTTAGATTTGTTTCTTCTTTGTAACAATTTTTCTTTCTTAGTTTCGTTGATTTATTTCTCCTTGAATAATTTTTTATTTGTTTTCCTTTTTGAAACTTTTCTTTCTTATTTTAGCCAATTATTTTTTTAAGGTGAAAAAAAAAATGCTAAATAAGAAATGAAAAACTATCTCGATGTGTTTCTACCTTGACATGGTGAGACAGATTGTGTGCCCTAACGATCCATGTCGGAAAGATCGATGGGAAAGGGTCAGACTAAAACAGACACATAATTGTCAAATTTTCGGGCTATTTTTCTTTAATTTTTTTTTTAATTATAGTATTGTTACTACTATGTACAGGGATCAAAAACCTAAGGACAGACTACTTTTCTACTTGTATTTGAAAAAAGTTCATGACTTTAACCAAATATGGATATAGATGTATTTCCAGAATATGAAAAATGGTACTAAAAAAAATAGTTATAAGTGAAGTGAAAACAAGTTATAATAAGTTTGTTGGCAAAAGTCACAATTTTCCGAAGGATATAGATGCAGCATGGATGTACAGTGTTAATAGATAATCAGAAAGAAAGATATGACTATAGAATATGGCCACACTGAACTGCGATGCAGGTCGCACAACGTCGTTGCATGCTTAGCACCAACTTATCCACTAGTTCCTGAGGCAAATTGGCCCACTCCTCCTTCAGAGTACGAATGGGATTCTGCTTGGTTTCTGGAGGGTATTCACTCTCTCTTGCATCCAAGACGTTTTCGATGGGGTTCAGGTCTGGGGCGTGTGATGATCAGTCGAGGTGATGAATTGCCTCAGTCTCCGTAAGTGCTTTTGTACGATGATTGAGTGCGTTGTCATCCCTGAATAAAATCTCTTCACCTACATTATCACGGAAAAATCGAAGACGATGTAGAAGAATTACATTACAATATCATTCTTCAGTCATAATTTTTTTTTTCATTACATGCAGAACAGATCATCCAGCAATTATGATACCTTCCCACCCTGGGATTCGCACCGCCATATATATCGCTTTTCTGACATTGTCGCGATGGTACGCAGTACCACTTTCACACCTTATCAGCTGATGTCAACGATCTGAAAAAAAACTGAAACGACTCTCATCTGGGATGAGTACAGTGAGCCATTGCTGATTTGTCCAATTTCTATGGAGTCGACAACTTTGCAAAATTGAGCTACGCTAATAGAGCCTTCAGGCATATAATTCTCGACACAATTTGTCGGGATATCTGTGTTCTTGTGGTGGAATGGAGGCGATTAACAAGCTGACCAGACGTAGTTCAGTGATTACGATTTGCTGTTCAGCTAAAATCTGTCTTCCTCTGTCGTCGTAGATAGAGGGCGATTTCCTCATTATGTCAGGAACACATTTCAGTGGTTTCAAATGTTGCCCGGAGCCGGGGGTAAAACACTATGAGCGATTCCAAACATCATGACAACATCAATTACTCTGCGGCCTTCAAACTTTCCAATACTTCTTCCCCGCGTGAAATTTTTTCAATGATGTCTTTGTGAAATATCGAAAATTTCAAGTTCGTAACTTTTTTCCTTCACGTCAAACGATACTTCACAATTCACCTACCATGCCAATTTTCCTTTTAATCATTTCAAATGATACCACGTGATCTCTCTGCGCATGATTCACAGATTTGCATGTGCGCCACATTTCTGCAGCTCGTCCGCAGGTATGCAAATTGCCACAAGCTCTTTCGTCCAAAGCTAACAACTTCCGAACAGAAAAACTAGGATCAACAAATGGATTTCACCATCGTATTCAGAGGCCCAAACAATGTAGGAACGGGATATTTTGAGAGCCCAACACCCCCGCACCGCCCAAGTTCGAGATATTTGGCATTGTTGTCATTGTACCCTCCTAAAAATGAAAGATCGGATTTCAACGAAAGAACGGCATTCACCAACGTTTTTATAGACCAAAACAACGTAAAAGCTAACAGGGGCCAACGCTCCCCCCTCCACGTTGCCAAAGTTCTAATAGTAATAAAATGGTATAGATTTTTTCTCCATTTTACCTATAAAAATTAATAGAAAAACTCAGCATAGAAATCGTAGGTCAACTGTGACCGACAATAAAGATTCGAAAATAGAAAAAAAATCTAGTAAAATAATCTGCTTTTTTTCCCTAAGAATGTGGAAAAGGATTTCAGATCAAATGCTTGTACAGTAAAACCTCTCAAACCCGGCCTTTGGTAAACCGGCCCCCATCGTAATCAGCCCTGGTCCTGAGTAATTTTTTTTTTTTAATAACTAAATTCGTTTGCATATTTTGAGTCAACTCAGCAGGTAGTTACGCTTTCAAGGAGGAGAAGAGACATTGCATCATAGAAACGATCGCAGCGAATGAAACAAACAGCGATAACCTAATATTTTTAAAGTAATGTGAGCAGAATAACACCATTTATTGGTTTACATTTTAATATTTTTGTTTGGTTCCATTAAATTGTAATTTTTCATAGAAATTTGAAAAATTAAAACATACGTTGGATTTTTTTTTAATTTTACAGTACGTATCTTGTTAAAATGTAGTTAACATATTTGCCTAATTGTACTGTTTACAATAAATAAAACAACTGTAATTATAAAATACCCTTTTTATTTGTATTGTTTCTAATAACCATTTGACTTCAAAATTATGAAAGTGGGGTTAAATTAATTACATCTGGCATTATGTCTTCAGAAAAATTGAGCTATTGAGTTTTTTAAGAACACTCTCTTTTCTGTAATCCGGCCTACTGGGCGCCATATTAGGCCGGATTTGATATGTATTCCTGTTGCTCCAAAAACTCATGTGAATCATCCATCTACTGTTTAAAGATCAAAAAGAAACATTTTTAAAAGTAGGTTTTATATATGTTAAAAATAAGTGTTTAGAAAATTATTGAAACGAAATTGGTACAACTCTATTAGCTATATCGATAATGACAAAGCATTTGATAATATCAATTAAAACTGTGGTATACAAAGGAAAAAAGTTGTTCACACATCTATTATAAGCATGAACAGCATTTAGGAAAATCGAAAATTATTATTGATACCGAAAAAAAAAATGAATTAACATAAATGAATAAGACAAGAATGTCATAATCAATCATAAATGCAGAGAAAAAGTATAAGCAAGTATAAAAATGAGAGTTCAATGTTACTTAAATATAACCCTATTTACAGACGATTAGGTGATTATATGTTAGTAAAGATAGACTTCAAAGAACTGTCTACAAGCCAAATTCAGTTCTACGTATAATTTAAAAATACAATCCAAAAAACAAAAACATTCTTGAAAGTTAACCAATAAGAACATAAAATTATTTTCAATTTGTCACTGAAAATCAGAGAACAGGTTTCACATTTCCAATATAAGGTTACTTCCGAAAAAGACAAAGACAGTGAACAAAATCAACAACTTCCAAAGAATATGTGGCCCAAGTTCTCAGAAAGGAAAAAAACAAACAAACTAAAGACATGGTAATGAAAGTTTTATGACATAATGGCAGTATCAACATTGATCATAGTGCTGGACACAAGGAAAAAAAGAATTAACCAAACACAAACATCAGAAATGAAATGTCTCAGACATGTGAAAGGATGGCTAACAACAGATTGAATCAGAAATGATTACTTAAGAAAGGAAGTAGATGTCGAGGAAAATACAGAGAAAATAAAACAATTCAAAATAAAATGGAACGAATAATGTCCTCAAATAGAATTGCTGAAGAGTTCAGCAATATTACAACGTTTAAAGTTTTGTCAGTTACTTTCTAAACATGTCTGTTCGTTTCGTTTTCCGTTTTTTGCCTCTTTTTGTGTCTCCCTATAGTTCGATTAATAGTGTCGTGTTGCATCTTGAAGAACTTTTATGCTAACATCTGTTCAAAAAAAATTCCAGTTTCCGATGAAAATGACAGGTTTGAACGAAACCATAAAACAAATAAATACGTAACAACCACTTAATGTTTATTTTGTATTTAGCAGTTAACAATACTTGCTCTAAGATTTAATATGAAATTTTAAAATTCCAAACAGGTCATTCTGGTTGTGAAATATCAACTTAAAGGCCATGCAAAGTGATGCTTAACGGTAGGCGGTTCAGCAAATGTATATATAATAATTTTTTACTTATTTAATTCTTTATGACAAATGTGTCAGGGATCAAACTTTATCTAATACAAAACAAATGATAAGCTAGACTATGTTTCAGTGATAACAGCTTTCATAAAACTGAAATAGTCAGTGCAGTTACAGAGTGTTTCTAACCGTGTTTTGATCAGAACATTGCCTTTAAAAAAAAAAAGTTTGCAAAAATTGTTGCAATGAAAAATTAAAATAAAATGATTATATGTAAATTATCTATTTGTCGTTTGTTAACTTAAATTTATTTTTTATAGAGATTTAAATCTATCGTAAAGAATCATTCAAAAATGTTTTTATGGAATTTATAACGTGGTTTCGTTATAACCGTAATATCAATTTTTGAGTAACAATAAAATATTATATATTTACCATTGATTTTGTTTAAAGATAATTTTTTTTTTCTTTTTTTTTTACAAATTTGCAATTAGTTCTCCAATATAATAATAGTAATATTATATATATAAATAAAGGTAATAATAATAATATTGAATAAAGGTAGATATATATATTTTTATTTTGAAAATACAAAATATTATCCAATATAAATAAGATTCGAAAACTTATTTATTAAATTATCTCAAATAATAACACACAAAATTGAATATTTAGAAATGATTTTTGTAAAATATTAAAATAACAGCTAAATTCAATAATGAAGTTTGAAAATATAGTAAAACCTCTTTAAGTCGTTTTACTCAAGGGACCAAACATTTTTAACAACATAAGCGGAGTGACGACTTAGGCGGAGTGGGAATTTTTGAAAAAAAAACCCACTGAAATACTATAGTTTCATGAATTGCTGTAGGATTCAGTAAGAAAAACAAGATTTTCAGAAATCAATTCATGCAAGTGAATGAGTGGAAAATAATAAAAAAAAAACCCTTTTTAGATATACCACATTTTAATCGTTTTAAATAAAGGCAATGGCTGTCTTTGAAACGTTCCAGCCATCCATTGCTGTCGCCAAAATTTTCAATGTTCTACTCCTTAGCAATTTCCATGGCCTTTTCTTTGAGAATCATGGCAGAAATCGGCACATTTTGCGATCTGGAATGTTTTAGCCAGCGAACTAAAACCTCTTGGTTCTCGACAAACTTCGATTTCCTCATTCTCTTTCTTTTGTCTTTGCAGTCAGCTTCTTCAATTACTTGTTTCGATGATAGAATATCGTTTAATGTAGTCCTGGGCATATGGTGTTCTTTGCCAAAAGCTTGAAACATTTGATTTTTCGAAAAGTGCAATTAAGTTGGTTTTTTTTTTCTTTAAAAGATAACGAGGTAAGTTTTCGTTTCCCTAGCGTGTTAAAACGTAATCGAACCACGAAATTGCACGAGAAAAAAGTGGCCCTTATAGCGGGGCTTACTTGTATGAAATGAACTCAAATTATTGTGTATGAGACCTTGTCGGGACCAAAGAAAAACGACGACTTAAACTGAGTGACGACTTATCCGGGTGACGACTTAACGAGGTTTTACTATACCAGTTATCATTTATTTATTTTTTACAAGAAATTTATATTTCAATGATTCGATTTATCCTCCGCATTCTTCAATCTGTTTTATTCTTTGATCACAGTTCGTCTGGGGTATTACTGACATTGCAGCGTTAATGTACTGATATCGACGGAGACAGAGCGTGTAGTCGTGAAATCACAGTTTCATTAGCAGTCACAGTTAACTCAATTGGTGTTGTTTTCCAAATCAAAATGATTCTATATATTTCTTATAAGAGATGAACTATATTTGCTTTTTTCAGTTTTTTTCATACAGATTATTCGTTCTTGTCTTTAAAATATAAATATTAAAGGAAATAAGTTCGCTTCTCTTCTATAGATATCGTGTTTTCTCAAATATATTTGTTTCATCTTACTGCCGCTATTGTCTTCACTGTTTCCGGTAATCACAGTCACAGTCACAGTTCCGTTGTAACTGTTAGTAACTGGGATTTTCTGATATCTGTGAAAAAAAAAATCACAGTCCGTGAAATATAGGTCATCACTAACGTATACAATATAAATACATTAAGCATTTAGGCAAGAATATCTTGAGAAAAAAATTATTGTTTTGAAAAAAAAAAAAGAATAAGATTTTTCAAATCCCAATTTAATAAATTAAATTAATTAAATGATCTTATTGGACAATATTACAATATTACAATGTTTTAAGTTTGTCAGTTACTTTTTAAAGATATGTATTTGTTTTGTTTTTCGTTTTCTGTCTATTTTTGTGTTTCCTTTTAGATCGATTAATGTCATGCTACCAGATCTTAAAAAACCTTTTTGCTAATAACATCTCTTTAAAACACTTTCTATTTCCGATGAAAGTGATATAGTAGAAGAAAACCATAAAACAAATAAATATCCATAAACTGCGTAAAGGTTTTATTGAATATAAAAGTTAATAATATTTACTACAAATTTAAATAAGAAATTTTAAAAATTTAAAGAGGACATTCTGTTTGTAAAATATCAACTTCAAGTCAATCGAAAGAGATGCTTAACCGTCACATCAGCTATCCATAATAATGATTTTTAATTTTTTTATAATTAATAGTAATTCTCAATAATTTTTTAATTTTTAAATATTATTATGTCAAAGGCTTATTTTCATTTTATAAATTGATGATCGTGACTGTGTTTCAGATGTACAGGGATCTCAGCTTTCATAAAACTGTTAAAGCAGTCAGTGCAGTAACAGAGCGTTTCTAACAGTGTTTTGATCAGGACATTGCCTTGGAATGAAAAGTCTGTGAAAAATGTTATAATGAAAAAAAAAGAACATAAAATGTTTAGATAGAAATTATGTATTTATCTTTATTAAATTAAAATTAGTTTTTGTAGAGAATAAACTGTATCATAAAGAATTATTTTTTTAATAAAGAACACAAAAACGACAACACATCTAAATATCTCCAGTATTTCTGTTCTCTAATTGAGAACTTTCTTAAGGAACGTAAATATCAGAGGAAGAAATCAAAAATGTTTCTCTTCTTAAAACCCAACAAAATTTGAATAAATCACAATCACAAATTCCATAATAATAACAACAAGTAACGAGAACTTAGAATGCTTGAAATGTTAATCATGAATTACATATATGAACTGTTCTATATATAAATTTTTATCAATTTGAAATGAATCCTCCAAAATAATAATGTTATTAATAGTAATATTTTATATCTAATAATGGTAATAATAATAATAATGATGATATGGAATAATGATGGATATATTTTTTTTTAAATACAAAAAATAATATCAAATATTATTAATATTCAAAAACTCGTTTATTAAATTATCTCAAATAATAACACATCAAATTGAATATTTCGAATTAATTATTGTCAAATATTAAAATAACAATTAAATTCAGTAAAAACTTTGAAAATATCAATTACCTTTTATTCATTTTGTACAAGAAATTTATATTTCAATGTTTCGATTTATCCCCAGCATTCTCCAATCTGTTTTTTTGTTTGACCACAGTTCGTCTGGGGTATTACTGACATTGCAGTGCTACTCTACTGATATCGACGGAGAGAGAGCGTGTAGTCGTGAAATCACACTTTCAAACGCAGTCACAGTTAACTCAATTGGCATCGTTTTCCAAATCAAAATGATTCAATACTTTTCTTATAAGAGATGAACTATATTTGCTTTTTGTTTAGTTTTTTCACACAAATTATTCGTTGCTGTCTTTAAAATATAAATATTGAAGGAAATAAGTTCGCTTCTCTTCTATCGATACCATGTTTTCTCAGCCGTTAGATGTCTTTACTATTCCGTTGTAAATGTTAGTAACTGGGATTTTTCTGATATCAGTGAAAGAAATCACAGTCCTTAAAATATAGCTCATCACTAATGTATACAATAAAAATATATTAAGCATTTAGGCAAGTTATAGAATTTTACGAATATCTTCTTGAAATTAAATTCGGATTTTTACTTTTGAAAAAAAAAAAAAAAGATAAAGATTTTCAATAAATCCAATTTTATGAAATGTCCTTATCTGGCTATAATAATAGCCTATGTTGAGAAGTCAAATAATAAACAATCACGAAAAGCGAATGTGTAATATTTTATTGACTGAAGCTACTATCACTGCTTCCATTTTTAGCAACCCATTTGCGAGCTCTTATATTAGCGAACAAAATCGGTAGCAATTGCGTTTGTCCTGTTCTTCCTTCTGTCCGTGTCTTTTCACTCCTAACAACTCCTGAATGAAAGGTCGGATCGTAAAAAGGATTTCACCATCGTGTTCAGAGGTCAAAACAACGTAAGGAAAGGATATTTTCAGGCGTCAACGCACCCCATGTTCGAAATATGTGCCATTATTTTCATTAGAATTTCCGGTATTAACTTAAATGTTAGAAATGCAACCATCTCATTTCAGATCTCTGGAATTGCTTGATGCTTAAGGTCTCGGACTCATATAGTGAAAGTTGTCAGTTCCATTCCGTGTATATATGCTTTTATTTTTTTCTGTTAATCTTTTTTCTCTTAATGTTCGCGTTGGTTTTTTTTTTTTTTATTACTTAAGTTTCCTAACTTTTTTTTCCAACTTTTTATTTATTTTTTCTTACGTTAACGTGCTTCCTTTTTATTCCTTTCTTTCATCGATTTTGGCCAACTATGGACCTTGGGCTAACCCTACCTGACAAAGCCAGGGTGGGGCTAGGATATTCAAGAAGGGGGACGAAATTCACATCTCGTCTCGAACAGCGGTCGCCAACCTTTAGAATTTCATGGACCACTAAATGTAGAATTTTAAATTTGGCGGTCCACTAATATGAATTTTTTAAAAAAAAGTTAAATAGATGTATATAATAATAATCAGAAAACTTTTATTTTATTAACATGAGATGCACCCATTAAACGTAAATTTTTAAAAAATGTCGAAAATATTCGACAAAGGGCTGTAAAGCGTTAAAATTGAAATAATGTCCCAATTTTTTCTGAGGACCATAAAAAATTTTCAGATTGACAAATCCGAGATAGTAAGTCCCAGAGGAGAAACGGACGAAGCACACAAGAATAAAGAAACAGCCATGCAAATGCTGGGATTCGAACCCAGGTCCCGACACAACAGCCAGACGGCCGACGGCCGTCTAGACTGCTATGCCGTGCCAAACTTCTTTTTTATTATTATATTTAATTTTTTTTTGTTATTATTGTTCGCCCCTTAAATTTATGCTTTAGCACAAAATTATATTCACTTGTTGAAACTTTTGAAAGGATTGTGAACACCATGCTTTTATGCGGATTTGATGTGAAGCAATTTTAAATGTATTTTAAATTTTAAATGGATCTCGTGTGAAGCATTTCTGGATTTCCGGTATTAGCTTAAATGTTAGAAATGCAACCATCTCATTTCAGTTGTCAGTTATAGCTTGATGCATCTCGGACTAATACATAGGAGGTTGTCAGTTGGAATCTGCATATCTGTATTTTTTTTCTCAATGTCTTCGTGGATTTTTTTTTTCTTGTTTTCCTAATTTTCTATTTATTTTTTCCCAACTTTTTTTTTAGTTGTCTTTACATTAATGTACTTCATTATAATTCGCATATGTTTCCTTTCCTAATAACTTAATACAAAACATCTCCATAACTTGTCAATTCATGTGTTCCTCAAAATTCGTAAAATTCCCTTTAAAGTCCCGAA
>JAFIDM010114601.1:0-41918 GCA_023159025.1 Thereuonema tuberculata
TATCAGGAATTAAATTACTCAAAATATTGTTTAGCAAACGATTCTGTGAAATACAGTGGGACCTCGATGTAAGGTCACCCCTTGGGACCTCGCGAAAGCGACCTTATCAGCGGAGTGACCTTATAACCGATTCATAAACATTTGTCAATAAATAAGCATTATGTATTTATCGTCCACTTTTTCGACACCTATTCGAGGGTGAACAAGTTAAAACATAAAAATACTAAAAAATAAAAACGTTAAAAATTTCCCCTATTAAAGACGTTTCAAAACCTCGTAGGGGAAGGTATCTTCTTCATATAAAATTAACAACATTTAAAAGTCTAAAAATACCTCCTACCTTCAGCTGTCCATCCTTCAAAAAACAGGTGTCGAAAAAAGCGGATGATAAATACATTTTATTCCGACACGTAAAAACTTTTATCACAAATGAGCATTATATAAAGACAGTATATTTCTTTGTAAAATTTAATAAGTACAAAAATATCAGTTTATTAGGTTATAACTTTTTAATTTTGTTGAACCAATTAAAATTAATGGAATCAGAAAAAAATAATTTTTTAAAAATTTTAATTCGGAATAAAGTTGTATACAAATAATACTAGTACTCCCTCATGGCGCGTAAAAAAATGTCTTACGACATTCAAAAGTCAATCAGTGTAAGTCATTTTTTTTAAATTGGATATTTTTCTGTAATTCATACTCTAAAGTTTAGACTTTCGGTTGACAAAGTGCTCAAATCTCTGCTCCAAGTGTATAGTTATGTTATCTTTCAATAAAAAATTTATTCTTCAAATTTACAAACGTTATTATTTTTTGGTATGTAATTTAAAAAAAAACCTATTTCATATTTTGGTTTATTGATTTCTGAATGATTGGCTTCTGAACCTTTTTTAATGCTCTGAGCGCTTCTGCTTTTGTCACCGCTTCACTTTCAATATCACTGTCTTTATCCTCACTTTCTAATGCATTGAAATCTAAAACTTGCGAAACAATTGGAGATTTCGGAAATAAGTGGTAGCAATTTCGTCATCAATTCTCCGTATTCACTTTCCCCTCTATAGCACAGCCGCGATTTCTGAGAGCTTGTATTAACACAGCTAAAGGAATATCGTCTTCATCATCTTCATCTGTTATTTCATCCACACTATTTGTAGAAAATTGAAAACCAGCATATCGAAAGCAATTTGAAAAGCATGTGTTTGACACCAAGCTCCAACTTTTATGAATATAAAAAATTGCATCTAACACAAACACGTGAAAATTTCTGAAATCACAGACAAAAAAGTGACCTTATATGCGATTATGGTATTTAAGACCTGACAATATATCTGATAATCCATATCATAGTATTCCTATTCAATGAGCCGGGACTTTAGAAAAGTGACCTTATATGTGGGGTGACCTTATGTGCGAGTGACTTATATCGAGGTCCGACTATATATTGATTGATGTCATTCAATCAGCTAATTGAATTTCGAACTTTTTCTTCATAAAATGTTGTGAAACTTGCTTCCAATGCCGATGAAAGTTACTCCTTCTCCCTTTCGTCCCAAGTTTGTGGTTTCTCTTAGATATGGAGCAATAATACCAACAACTGTTTGATTGCCATCTTTCTTTAATTTTATACGATCACGTTTAACAGAAATGACATCGTCCACTCTTACGATGAAATCTTCGTTGTTTGATGCACATTTAAGAATTTTGGGGGAAACGAAGTTTTCGCTGTGTATTTCTACAATCCAACGTTGCAATCCAAACGTTCACTGAAGTAGATTTCAATGCGCTTACACACACAGAAGTATTATGGGGTCACGCAAAAGCCCAGGGTCATCGCTACCTTGCTTTCATGATGTCAGAGAAAAGACGATTACGTAGTTGTGAGACCTATATTCAAAAGGCTGTGGGTGTAGTGCCTACCAGAGTTAAAAACATGCACATAGACCTCCTTGCAGCCAGGTACAGCACATGTTTTTGGCACGGTGTAAGTTAGGCCTAACGCCCTCTAAGTTGTTTTCCAGAAAAAAAAAAAACAGTGTAACCATTTGAAATACTGTAAAATAATTGCTTATGTAGTGGAAAACTGAAATTAGTTTCAAACACTCACTAATCCAAAGAAATTTGAACAAAAAAGCAACGAAATATCCTAACGTTCACTGAAATAGATTTCCATGCGCTTACACAGACTGAAGTATTACGGGGTCACGCAAAAGCCCAGGGTCATCGCTAACTTGCTTTCATGATGTCAGAGAAAAGATAATGACATAGTTGTGATACCTGTATTCAGAAGGCTGAGGGTGTAGTGCCTACCAGAGTTAAAAACATAGTATGCCGAGTAAAAAACATGCGTATAGGGTGAGGGGGTAGTGAAAATATTTAGAGGGTGCCTCAAAATTGAATTGCGCGTATGGCCTCTCAAGTGATAAATCCGCCACTGCCACCATCACGAAACTCACGTGAGAAGCTAACCCCGCTAGTCAGAGATTAGCGGCCAATCGTTAAGTCAATAATTCTTCAATGACGATTTCTAAATGATATATTCACATTATACAGTCGGAGTTATTTGAAAACATGATAAAAAATCTAAAGCACTGAAAATAAACATTAGAAGCAATGTAAACCGATTTAGTGTAATAAAATGATATTAAGTAAAAGTTTACAGTTAAAACACACTTACTATTAACATTTAAAGAAATTAAAGTGGTGAAAAAGTAAAAGGTAAAACTAGTCATACGTATCTTAATTGTTTTAAATGTTAATAGTAAGTATGTTTTAGTTATGAGCTTTTACTTAAAACTTGAGCAGCTGTCAACAAATATTTAGATCTGACGACAAAACTTCCTTCAATTTCAAGATTTTTTCCCCGAGGCTTGGTTAATCGGTTTCTTTCAATATTGTAAAACCTTATATGTTATTGAGATGCAGACTTATAAAATTTAAGCCCCAGACTCGTACCTGATAAGACGGAGTGCAATTGTTTTCTTGTAATTATACAAATTAATGATAGATAAGTTAGTAATGATAGATAAGTTATTAATGGAATATCTTCGACAATTAGAATTGACATGAAAATTTTGAGCTTAAAATGTTAGTAATCTAAATATGAACTTTAACTTAATGTCATTTGCATTTGATGCATCATTCAGATCAGTTTCGGCAAAATTTACTTAAGTACAACTTAAGGTATCTGAAGATAATATGGGCATCTTAATTTGAATATTTTTTTTTTCATGATTATGGTATTCACTGAAAAAAAAAATGTGTAGACAAGAACTTTGGCTCTTTAGGCATATGTAAAAAAATATTTCGAGATTTTTTTTAAAATCCAAAGGTTCTGTTTTTCAATCTTTGAAAAAGCTTGCACTGTGCAGGTAATATGCCTTGTGTAAGGTAATGTGGCCAAATTCAAAAATATCTCTTTATTTTAAGAAAATATTTTTTTGTTAATGATTAATAATTTTGGGTTGAAAGTAAATGTTTCTTGACTTCATTAAAATTTTCACACAGATAATTATTAACTTTCCAGGGGCCTACAACAAAAATTATTTTAAAGTTACAATTTAGATCATGTGTGTATCCACAGAGTTAGAAAAAAAAATCATTAAATGATCAAAGCTTATAGAATATAAAAAATATCAATCATGGGTATATGTGTAGCAAATAAATACAGATTTACCGTCTTTTACGAGTCCAATACATTCCTCGTTTTGGTAATAGGGCCTAATGTGGCCATTTTATCTGATTACAGCCCATCTCGAAAAATCTCTTAATTATCAGTTTAATTAATGAAGCATTGGGTGTCTCGAATGAGCTCAGAATATGTATGTATGTAGTGAAGGTGGGTGGCAGAAGCCAAGCACAGCGACCTGAGGTCTATTGTACTATCCCACGGAAATATGGACAGATGGAGAGAAAGACTGAGAAAGTATGGTGGGAGAAGTACAGGGAAAACGGGAGAACCCCGAGGAAACCTGCCCAGCGCGGATCGTCCACCATCACGAAACCCACATGAGAACCGAACTCGGGACTCAGAGGTGAGAGGCCGATGTGTTAGCAACAACGCCAACCGCGCGGCCGAGCTTAGAATAAAGACAGTAAGTTATAAATGAACAATAATCATCAATTGCATGCAAGGAAATAAAAGACAAAAAAAACAATAATATTATAATAACAACAATATCATAACAGATTCTCGAATCGTTGTCAAAACTCGAATGACGGGGTTCCCTGGGCTCTGTGATTATATTATCCTGCAAATTGTTGTAGCCATGTACACTTTCTACTTCAAGTTTGATATTCAAGCGCTATCTTTTGGATACGTTTTCAATTAACGACAGGTTGGCAATATGACCATATTATCAGCATTGGCCATATTTGCATCAACTACCTTATTTATTAATAAGTAAATACTGTCACAAAATAAAAAAAATAGTAATTAACTAATTATTAATTGTTAAATGTTAACTTGGTTAACTATTTGGGAATTTTATTTTAAAATAAATTCGTGAATCAAGGTAAAGATGAGTGAAAATATCACTGCTACCATTCATGTAACCTGCAAATAATATATAGATACAAGTATATAAAAAAAAAATAAAAGATAGACTTTTCTAGTTCCGAAGTTAAAGAAACCAACCAAATACGGATGTCCAAGATGGCGTCGCCGGGCCTAATAGACTAAACGCTGAAACACCCGATCAACTGTACTGTCCGGAAATAGATTACTCTCCCTTATTAATTCTCTCTTTAGCTTAAAATAAGTTTATCTTAACTAAACAATTCACTAAGATCAACTTATTAACCTTCTTAGTAATTTAAGTTAATTGGATGAATTTTTAAATGACAATATCTAAATGATCAACAACAGTTACTTGTATAAATGAATTAACTATGACACAAAATGATGAACACAAATTAATATTATTTATTTATCCACACATTGTAATGATTAACATTTTTAATCCCCTGTAATCTCTATT
The DNA here is from genome assembly GCA_023159025.1 of Thereuonema tuberculata. Lineage (NCBI taxonomy): Eukaryota > Metazoa > Arthropoda > Chilopoda > Scutigeromorpha > Scutigeridae > Thereuonema > Thereuonema tuberculata. The sequence goes on from JAFIDM010114601.1 coordinate 4,980, forward strand.
AATCCCTTTTAATGTTCTCTTCCCAGGTGCACCTTCTAATAAAATAAAACTACCCTCAAGTTAGCAAGAGAAACAAATGATTGTAGTTACACTTACAACTTCATCAGAGAAATAGAGGAATAAAAGAATACATAAGTTTACATTCTTTTCTGAAAAGTAAAACTAAGATATGAAGTTCTTAAAGCATATTAAAAATGTGATTACATATGTTTGAAATATTAAGACATCCAACTTAAAGGTTCTCAATTTAACCATTAAATCAACATAATGAATGCAGAAAGTTCTTTTCAACAGTCTTTTCCTCCCAACAAAGTGTTCGTGAAGAAATTAAATGTTGATTTTTAACACTAAATGGCTTTATCTTAAAAATAAAGTCGACCAGACGGATGGCACCACATTTACTAAAAGGAACAAGTTATTTTCACCAAGACACACTTTAACAACTATTTAAGAACGAGAGTGAATTAAACATGTTGGTTTGTCACTTACGAAAACCCTTCCCGTCTTTGCATCTCGCTGCACACTGTAGACCCTGTAACACAAATTTTAAAAGCACTTATTAACACAATATCCTCCCACGACACTGACGATTATATTTAAACACGTTTGTCGAATTGTACCTCCCATCGTTCGTAACAGTTCACGGTTGGCGAAGCGATCGGCTGGGATACCTTCCCGTCGATATCCGCTTATGGTTGCCTCGACGTTGTCTGCCCGAAAGTTCCTTCGGATTACACGGTGTTGCAGTCGCGCGGGTTTTCGTCTACCCTTCCTTGACTAGCCTGCCGTGTTTTGACTTCGTCCTTCTTTTTCCGTGGAGAACTTGAAACTGGCCCGAACACCTTCCTTCGATGTCGGCGTTTTACTCGAAGTACATTTAGTCTGAACGGTAATTTGGAAAGTAGGTTTTACGACTTCAGTGCTTCCTTCTCGTCGGCTTCTAACCTAACGTCTGCCGGTTGTCGGGGTTTAAGAATACACATCGAAAACATCAAATCTATCGGCGGGTTTTTTTCGTATCCGTTCCAACGGCTTTCTCCATTCTCCATTTTTACAGATTTCAGAAAATAATAAAAAAAAAAACAAAACAATTTTACGATTGTTTTTTAAAACTCGGAGCTATTTTGAGAAATAATTAATCATTAATCTCATTAATGTTTTTAATAGGAAAAAATTAACGTAGAAATTAATAATTGTGAAGTAATGTCTGAATTTTTATGGCCAGTTCTTAATTTAAAAAGTCATAATCTCTAATTATTGTTTCAAATATTTAAAAGCAATATAGCCCTGAACCACAGATGTCTGTAAATTTACAGTGTCCGGCCACTTTATTAGATACACCCCTGCTGTTCCACAAATGCTACGGGCATTGGGGCAGTGTCATGGCGTGGGGATATTTCCTGGCACTCACGTCGATTGAATCTGATTTGAAGCTGATCAAAAACAATTTCCTGCTTATTTTCCAATCAATATCTGCTTATTGTGTCTGTCTCATCCTTATCTAAGTTAAGTTGGACAAACAGTACCTATAAGCCTCTTGCAGTGACTTATAGATTTCCCATAGGGCAAGATGTTAATTTTGACCCTTAATATCTCCTATACCCCTGGCTCTCTACCTCTAAAATTTTGCTGGTTGACTTAGATATGGCAGATCTTTCGAATGCACTTGCTTTGAACCGGCAACTCCAGTTGACGCTATCGTGACATTACTTGTCAGTGATGAAGTTTAGCGGACACTGATGCCGTGTGGATCAGGGACCCACTTCAATGGCTGTTCACAACATGGTTTGACATGGTTTTTCACCTTTCACTGTGTTAACTTATTCATATGTAAATTACAGTTACTTGCTCACTTTTTATCTGTGCTATAGACGCTTATAAAGCCATATTTTATCATATTCTGAAGAAGCATTATATACTTAAGGTGAAACCTGTTGTAGCCAATTTTTAATTGTGTATAAAAAGTTTAACTTTTACTCTAGTGTGTTGGCCTATTTTCATCGAATACTACGTTGTTTCAAACTGCTGATGTTGGTGATGGAAAGAATTTAAATAATAAGTTAATTTAATAGAACTTATATTTTGGGATCCAGAGAGAAATGACACAACTAAGAAATCCAGAAAGAAAAGGCAAACTGTAACTTTATTTACAGATAAAATTCAAGATGTATTTTGAATAATTTAAAGTTGAGAAAATAAGTAAATCCTATTTTTTTCCTAGTTGAGAATGCCCACGTTATTAAATAAATACTACTATAGTTTTTGCCGTTCTGCTAAGGAAATTTGACATGAGTGTTCTATGTCAAAATCAAAAAGACTTATTTCGTTATTGGCGGCCTAGGTGATGTAAACGGGGGTAGAAAAGAAAACAACGTCCTTGAAAGGACGCATATCTGACAACCCGTTTGAGTTAGAAACATGAAATTTAACATGAGGAATTTTGCTACTGATCAATAAAAAAAAGTAATGATACTTTCTGTAGATCACAATTTTAAATGGAATTTTTCCATCGAAAGTTGCTTGAATTTTTAATAACATATCTAAAAGGAGGAAAGCCCACTTTCTTCATGAAGTCTTTACATCAAGTATTTCCGAACAAATCCATGTGTTTAACGCAATTAACTGTAAATTATGATCCAGAAATAAAAAAGCTTAATTACTAAGTAGAATAAAGTATACGATATATTATTTATATCTGGTCAACTTCTACGAGATATGAAAGACTTCCTAGAAATGAGTTATAAATCTATTTTATAATATGAAAACACGTGAAAAAAAAACACGGTAAAAATGTCACATCAACCATCGTCAGTTTTCTTGATCTGGTATCATCTAGACCAGTGGTTCCCAAAGTGCGGGTCGGGATTCCCCAGGGGGGGTTGTGTTAAACTGCTGGGGGGAAGGCCCCGAGAGTTTTTTTAAATAAAACAGAAAAATGCTTTACTAACATACATTTATTTTGTATTTCGAAACAAAAAAGTCAACGTTGAATATAAAAAACAAAAAATGTTTCATGTGGATGTTATATAAAGTGAAATGCAGATCTTATAATAAGATATATTACGGAAACAAAAATAGAATATTTAAAGAATGGGTCCAGGAGCGATAAGAATTACCACCCGAATATTTCCGATTGGGCAGAGCACTGTTTAAAAATTAAGCATCATCGGAATCCAGAAGTTATTTAATTATTCAAGGAAACAAATACAATATCTCGGTTTACATTAGAAAATTGTGTATTTGAAAAGTTTGAATGTATAAATAAACAAAAAGAAAGGAAAGTAAGAAAGCTTTTATGTATGTATGATTGCAATTATATAATTGAATAATGTCTACTGTGGTTCTTCTAATGCGTTTTATTTACCCTATTAAAATACTTTTTATGAAAATGTGGCAAGGGTGGCAGGATATTTGGTTATTAGAAAAGGGCGCGCCTTGAAAAAGGTTGGGAGGCACTGATGTAGACTTTATATCTAAACAGTTTATTACTGATTATTCCATAATTCCTTCAGTTTATGATATGACATTTTGCAGAATTACGTAAATGCACATGTAATAGGTCAACAAGCAAGGATACACTAGTATATATTCGAAAGGGTAGAAACGTTTGTAGTGCTTCCCTATCTGGTCCACTAACTGAGAATTCACAATGTAAAATCTTAAATGAATTTCCTTAAAAAAAGTCTACAATAAATTTGATTACAACGAAAATAATTCAAAATCATTCAAGGAACGATAACCAATACAAGTGTGAACATGAATATTTCAACTCACAATCCAACTCACATAAAAACCTAAGTTCTTCTGGTTGTGAGTTACAGTTACGATAACTGAAACTTCTTTTTTTACGGAAGTCAATGATATTCAGTTTTAGACTCAGTTCTAATTTTCCATTTCTATTTTCATTCCAAGTTTGACTGGTTTTTTTTTTTTCAAAGGAGTTTCGTTGACATAAAAATTTATCTATAATCTTATCATTTGAATTACCTATTTAGAAAGGATATTGATAGACATTTTACTAATGTAAAATTACATAGCTCAGGAAAGAGTTTTTTTTTTAAGAAAATACTTAAAAATATTGTAATTATAAAATAAACTTTCTACTTCTATGACTATTATCTATTTCTCTCAAACATATTGCATAGAAGTTATAGGTGATAAACAGAATACAAACTGGCTACTGACATTTTTGCATCCACAGAATGAGCTGTCTTCCATCAAACATTGTTCCGAAGGCTTTATTAGGATCGTCTTTAAGCATTAATTCCAGCATTGTATCTAACTTTAATGTCTTCAGAAATACGCACTTGATTAATAATTTCAAACGATATTTCATAATATTGTCAAAGAATTTCTCTATTTGATCTGTCATTTTTATCATAAACGTATCCTGCAGACTTAATTCACATTCATCAAAGGATGTGTTATTTGTTGCTCAGCCTGTGAGCACCGGTTAATCCTCATTTAAGGATGGTTGTATTTTAATTAGTTTCAATGCTTGCTAGTCATTGTTATCTCTTTATTTCTGTAGATTGATGTTTTTTACATTAATTTCATTTACCTGAAGCTCTTTATAGGAAGTTTGATCGATTACAGAAGAAAGAGTATTTTAAATCCTTACGAAATTCTGTAGAAAACATAAATGAACTTTTATTATGGGTGAACAAGTATCATGTGTAGTAAATTCTAATTTTAATTAAATAAGTCCTTTGTAGGTTTCATTCATGGATGTCCAAAGAATACAAACATATTTTACAGTAAAAAAAAAAAAAACTAAACAAGAAAAAGTTTCTCGAAATGTTTTATTCATTACACGAAGGGGTTATCAGGATATTTTTTGAATTTCTGAGTGAAGATTAAAAAGCGCTTAATTATCGGAGAATAGATATTTAGTAAGCATTGTGTAAGAAAAGGTAAGATGGATTTTAGAGGTTTCTGAATCAAAATAAGAAAACAAAGAAATTTGAACCGAATCGATGAGATCGTACTCTCCTTACTTTCTGAAATGTTCGCAAAATCATTATCTACGATTTTAAAATAAGCAGATACAAATCGTGGCAGTGGCAGTGCTATTCCAGTTTAAAGAATAGGTCAGGAATATAAAACAAACAATATTCATAGTCGAAGGTTTCTCCGCGAACGCCACCCAAATATCCTAGAAGATACAGTAAGGTTCAGAAAAAAAAGACAACAAATGAAACATGACAACAAATAAACAACATGTTTATTAGTCCTATGTTTGCAATCTGACACTGAAGTGTACACTTAACTTCAGAAGCTGTGACTTCACTGTAGGTGCTGAAAGTTCCTCCCACCAACTCTAATACACGCATCACAACTTGGATGCATGGATTTGAAAAATTCAAGGCCTTTCAAGCACACATCCAACTGCCACAGCGGCTCAGCGTCAGCGGCTCCATATGCTTTAGTCAGCGCTAAAGAGCGGTCTCTGCGTTTAGCGGCAATGTACGTTTGGCGCGAATTCAAGTCGGTTGTACCGCTCTCAAACCGGAAAAGGAAAGGAAACGTTCCCATAATTCATCAGTTTTCGCGGCAAACCATCTTCTCAGCGACAATGATGTTTATTTGTATTTATAGTGATTGCTTGAGTAAAACAAAAGAGGGCTGCGTGAGTGTGTGTTATATTCTTCAAACTGGACGAGCGTTGCCACAGCCACGATTTGTACGATAATAGCGAGCATATTTTTGGGAATGGTGATCCGGGCTACTCGAAATTTAACAGGGAACCTTTTTTATTTGTAATAGAACATTATAGTCCAAAATAAACAGCTAAATACAAATGCAACTTAGAATTTGAATTTACTCTCACTGCTTATTTTACAAATCGTAGATTATGATGTTACGATGATTTCGGTGAGAAACGAGCAGACGGTCTCATCGATTCAGTTGAAATTTTTGTTTTCTTGCTTCATATTGATTTAGAAACCTCTTGAAGCCATCTTACCTTTACTCCGAGATCTCTGAGAAGGGTTATGAGAAAGAGGTCGCGGTCACTGGTAGTGAGAAAATTATCTCAGAATCCAAGATCACGTGATGACAGGTTTGCTAGTTACCAGTAGACTAATAGTTTAGTTTATGTTTTTACTGAAGAATAAACCGAATGGGAACTGATTTAAACTTCCTTACAAAATTAGGTGTTAAAGAACTTTGACATTTGAAACAGGATTCTTTTGGTCATAAATATTTTGAAGAGAAAAAATAAAAAGCTTTGAAATACGTTTATTTTCTGTAAAGCTTTTTTCTAAAAAGTGTTTGAAGCTATTGTTAAAAGTTTTTGTTTTTGTTTTTTATAAAACATAACATTGGTAACTATAAAAAAAGTATTAAAATCAAAATATAGTAAGATTTTTGGAAAAAATTCACTGAGTATTATATTTTCATAAACAAAACAAGAAAAAGAAATTTAAAAAGAAGACCGTCATTTAACGTTTAATTTTATTTATAAAATATATGAAATTATAGATGTAATTTATAAATTGTAAACAAAATCGCACTTACCGATTCAATTATTATACAATGAAATCTTACTATAAAAATAAATTTACTTTTCCCATTTCATGGTTAAAATGATATCATTTACTATGAATAGCAAGAAAAAAATGCACATCGACTTTAATTCATCTATTTATTTTCTTAGGTTAATAGACTCTTGAACTAATTATTTTCTTTTCTTTCCTTTCTAATCATATTATTCCTTAACATGAATCCTAAGGAATTTTTAACCTGATTTCGCGATCTGAGCTTTTCGTCGAGGGGTTTGTCTGGCTGATGAGTCCATAAACCGGACGAAACGGCAGTCTCAGACTCCCACCGATTAAACCGCGAAATCTTTTGAATTTCTTTTGTGCTTTGTTGATTTTTTTCTTTATGTTTATTCGGCACATTATTTTATCAAATAAATACTTATTATTAAGCAAATTTAAAAACTTTCTATTTAAATTAAAATACAGGCTTTTCTGTATAATAAATATTTTCTTGTTTTAAAGTATAGCTAGAAGGATTGCCTTTCACACCTTCTAGTTGATTTTCAGTAAGGGTAAATGTCGCTGTCGAGTCATAAAAGGACTAAACAGCTGTCCTAGATTCCCGTTAACGATAGCTGAAGGCATGAGTTAAATGTGCAATATCATTATCTCTTATTGCTTTTCACATTTCTGTTTGTGCACGTTAAACTCTCCCACGTATAACCAGTTAAAAATTTGTTTTAATTTATATAGCCAAAAACAGTAACGGAGAAATTAGGAAGTGTGGCCAAATGTCTGAATTCCAATGGTCAGTTAATAAATGTAGTTCATCTATAATTATTATGTCAAACATAATAGAGCTCTGAACCAGAGACGTCTGTGAACTTAAAATAATTAATGAATAAAAGTAATGCATTAAAAAAAAAAAAGAAGTTATCGCCAATTCTGTATTTTATTTTGTCGAAAATCTGGAATTTTCTTTTAAAGAGATATTTTGTTTTATTTCATTCACGTTTCTACAACATTAAATTAGTTAACACAGACACTTGCCTCTTTTAAAAGTGTATTTTTTTAAAGAATTATAAATAATCATCTAATATTTCTTAATTTAAAAAGAAACCTTAAAAAGCAGTTTATTAGAAGTTTTTTAAAAAATCATTGAATTTTTAGATTTAAGCATTTAGATGCCCTAAGCTCGAAGCTTACGTAATCGCTTGAAACAAATTTTTTTTTTGAGTTTTCTGTCTTTTGTGTCTTGTATTTTTTTGCTTTCTTTCGATCACATTTTTAAATAGAATTCTTACATTGATAACTGAAATTCGTTTCTTTTAAAGGAACTAATTGTTTACTTAGAAACCTAAAGATATAAATAAATCCGATTCAAACTAGAGTTCCTATGAATTTTCAAGACGTATTTAAAAGGAAAACAGGTCACTTTGCTTCTTATATATCTGCAGTTACTGTATCGCAAGAATAGTAAGCGTTAGGAGATTTTTGCAAGTACGTAAGAAATGATTTTTTAATTTCATCTGAACAATACACTCTCGAAAACAGAAAACTTGACATATTACAGTTTAGAAGGAACTGAGAGGTAATTGTTATTTACACTGTATTAAAATAAAGCAATTTCCTCTTGCTCCTTAGAAACTAAATTGCCTAATTTCAAAAAATTATTCTTACTAGCAGGTGAGGAGAAATTTATTATAGAAAGACATTGGATTGTTAGATTTGGATTTTTAAAGACATTGGATTGTTAGATTTTGATTTTTAAAGACATTGGGTTGTTAGATTTTGATTTTTTGATGTTCTTCGATCGAAGCTTACTTAGGATACTTGAGAAAAAGTTGTGTTTTTTCTTTTATCTATTTTTTGTTTCTGTCGATCACATTTCTATATTGATTATAGAATTCTTTGAAATAAAATAACTTAAAATAAAATAAAATAACTTTAAAATTAAATCAAAGCTTTCAATAAACCTGATGTCAAAATAGAGTTGCTTGAATTTTTAATGACGTATCTAAAAGGAAGAAAAACTATTTTGTTCATCAAATCTTAGTACATGAAACTGTATAGGAAGATATAATGTAGAAAGCTAATGCAGAGAAATTCCAATAATTTGCTAGATTATCTTCGAATTATAATCCTAGAAATTAAAAAAAAAAATTATTGAAACTGGCTGCTTACATTTCTGGATTCACAGCGGTCTGGAAGCAGCAGTCTGCCGTATTAACTTTGTCGCGGAGATTCATCAGGATCATTTTTATGCAAGAAGTCCAGCTGTTTGTATCCCTTTAACATCTTCACCAATACGAACTTAATTTATATTTAAGTTGACCTGATTTGTACGACATCAGTCCCGAAAAGATAATTTTCACAATCAAAAAACGAGTTTATCAATAAATATTGCTGCGATTAGGTGCAGAACGCATAGTAACAAGCAGAATAGCAACAAGAAAATTAGGGGAAGCCAGTATAAAAACATAAAGTGATTTATTTTGCATTTCATTTAAAATTGTTATCTTGTAATGGATATCTAAAATGGATATATTTACACGTACAATAGACTTATGTATGATGAAGTCTGCTACAGTTCTTGAAACCAATGCTATTAAAATGATAATAAAGCCTTTATGGGTATCGACCTGATACTTTTCACAAAAACTGGTTCTCAAAATATTTCTTTGAATATTTATAAATAATAATATGCACGCTTCTTAATAATAATAGTAGTTGCTAATATATATATATGGACTGTATTACACGATATCTGCGTAGTTCTCACATACGCGAGAGTTCACATCAAAAGCACTGTCACGAGTAGTTTCCTTCTATCCTAACTCGGTGAACTATAAAATAATAAATTAAAACAAAAATAACAAAGATATAAATTCCGAAGCACCTTTAGATTAGACAACCCGAAATCAGAATGGAGGAGTAATTGTACTCCGGTCTGTGGTCCCCGGGCCCATATCCAAACCACAGCTAAGGAAATCCCCCAACTGAAATCGTTCCTGAAAATGCCTAAGACTATTTAATCCTCCGCCAAATAATGCGCTTAATGATCAAAGGCAATTAAACCCTAAAGATAGTCTCCACTGGATTAACTGATCCAGAATAAAATAACTTAGAATTCAAATACTTTGTCAGAATGTATAAGGTAAATAGATTAAGGATAATCATTAAATGTTTTAATCGAAGTGAAATAATGTAGATAAACAGACAAAATCGAATGTAATATAATAAAGTAAATGATATATTTATTAGACACCTTATAACTAATTTTACACTTAAGATTCTTTCTCAAACTCTCCCCTTACAAAATCCTTATCATGGCCGAACGCCATTGAGCTAGTCTCTGTAACGATCAGCTGTTGATCTCCACCTTCCCCCTTCTCTCTCTAACGTGAGATCATTGACCCTTCCTCGAGAGCTCTCTTACCTAAGCAAAACCCCGAACATGCAAAATACAATGCATAACAGTAAGACTAGCATATTAAACACTTTAATAAGAATAAAATACAAAATAATTAAATTTCTCAAATACTTAAAATATCAACCAAAATAGAATACTTCTATTTTAACTCGCACCAAATAAAACACACAAAGTTCTGTGTTTATTTTTACGAAAATCAAGGTTGGTCACACTTTGTAAATTTAAGTTCTCTTTTATAACTGACAAATTTTCCCACCAACAGTTTGTTTAACAGTTTGTGAGTTCTTGTCACCGTAACTGATTAATTAATGTCAGTTTTCCTTTTCCCTTCAGGGTTCAGAACACCGAAGCACTTTTAAAGTTTACACTCACGTTCGACAATGGCTTCCCGCCTAGTGGTCGGAATCGGGCGATTCTTAATTCCTTCTCCATTTTCTTTTCTCTGCCAAAACAGACACGAGAATTTAAGTTCAAAGCAACTTCTATTTTTCCCGCCAGTCTTTGCGATCGGTCGGCTATGGCTTGCGGCACAGGAAATACGATCTTCCCTAGCTTGCCGGAGCTTATATGAAAAATTTTACTTACAAGGGGACGACTGTCCCGTCGATTGTCCTCCGTCGGCCGTTCCAGTGGATATGAGCGCCGCTGCTTCCTGTCGCCTTCCGGGGTCGGTCTTCCCGCAGAAACGACTTGTGGAAACGAAGTTCATCACACGAACCTCAGGCACATCCTTCGGACATCACCTCTTCCGTCGTCTAGTTAGAACTCCATAACTTGCGTACGACGAAACAAGACACTTTACACCTGGGGTTTCAAGTCCCACGCACCCCGTCGTTGCCCCGATGTGGTCGCCTCGACGAGACGAATTGAAGTGTCCAACTTCAAGATACGATTCTGCTCTCTCACATCATAACTTTCTTCCTGAATTGACCTTTTTCACTTTCATCCAATGGGGCACTCTTAAAAGAGTTCACGTGACCCCATGACCCCAAGCTTTGCACTCGGCACTTCATGACGTATTTCCCTTTTTAAAACCGAAACTTTGTTAACTTTATGGGAATGTGGAAAAAATGATTATCCCACGCCCGTCTGCCATTGCAGTGGTTTTCACAAAAACACTGATTCTAAATAAAATACGTTATATTCACACAATAATATTTTAGTATTCAAGTAAATAAAATAAGAACATTAAAATTAGTAACATTTCTTTAGATAATTTTAACACCATGAATACTCTTTTACGAAATATAAAATTCACCCTGAAATATAGTAATTAATTAAAGTAAACATCTCAACTCCATAATTACACTGTAAGATCAAAAATTTCGCCTGTTTATCTTATTATGGAGGTGACAACCTACATCGTTACAGCACTGTAAATCAATATTAAATGCAAAAGGCTTTTCTCAATTTCACCTTTGTGAATAATTGCCAGCTTTCTCTACCCTTATATGATAACTTAAATCAATAGATAAGGCAATTCACCTATGTGTAATATTTCTCATTACGGATCACTAATGGTATCATTCACCTTGTACGAATGCACTTTATCTTTATAAGTTTCATAAAGATATCGAATAATAGTTAATTTAAGGCTTTTCGATTAATCACAACCTTATGTGAATAAATATTCGTCAGCAATAGTACTTCCTAACAAACTATCAAAGTCCGATGTACCTTGTTCGTATCTTCGTCGGCGTCGCACCCTCCAAAATGGAAGTAATAAAATATTTCAATTACTTACAGTTTATCGTCTCAGCTTGACCTTTCACGTAGGCGAATTTGCTGCGATGACGAATATACGTAGGGCTTCCGACTGTCAGTTCTCGATGCACAATTAATGCTGATTATTGATGAACACTTCACTTTTTGAACTTTCAAATATGGCGCACAATTTCCACACATATGATTCCTGGTTCCCAGAATGCGTTGTGAAAAGGTTCTTCTGCTTCGTAACCAATGACGTCGGTTGTCAATATAACCAATTGAATTCTACCTTATTCAAGTTCGTAAATAATATTTGGAAAACTTCAGCAGGTATTAAATATACTTTTATATTTAATTCAAAACAGTTCTTAATAATATAATTACTCGTAGTAATTAAATTTCTTCTTTGCGACACTGTCGGCTGTGTTCTTAATATTAAGTCCTTCATTTTATACGAATTAGTAACTAGAACAAATAAACGCTTCTTCCTTAACTGAAATAGTCTTTTACTAAATCTCTAAGGTAGAATATAAATCTTGAGACAGTTCTTCAAATATTAACTGCACCGACACATCATAATTCCAAAATGGCTTAGTCCAAGTTTCTTTTCGTTCAGTTGCACTTGAGATTTCGCCAATCTTCCTCTTCAATAACAACAACGGTTTTCCTAATAAAAGTTGCTTCGTCTTTTATAAATAAACTTGGATAACTTCTCGTGTTGATAACGCTTCACAGCTGATTTCATTTCTCTTCATTGCACTTTCCAACCCAAACACTTTGTTCTGAACTTGGAGTTGACTAACCTTGCATTCCCACTGCATACAGAACTTGAACGCTTTGTACTTGGCTTTTAGAGCAGATTACATTGCATTCCAACTGCAGAACTAACTTGAATGCAAACATCATATCCAAAGTTTTTAGACCTGAATAACATGTACAATTGCTGCACACATTTCTGGAAAAGTCCACACTCATGGAATCGTCAACTCATGGAATCCTTCACGCATTGAATGGACTAATGGGCTCAACCAACTGTCTAATCGTCACAATCAAAAAACTGTCACTCCGTTTTATGACGTATCAATCGCTACGTAGTCCCATCATTTGGATATTTAAATTAGGACTTCCCACATTCACTTCGTGGGACAGCGTTATAATAAATAAAATAATCTTGGAAGAAAAAAATCTTTTCAAGCAATTTAAACTTTATTTATTTTTCCTTTTTTACTCTCACTAATTAAAATATTTTAATTAATATAATTTAATATCGTAGCAAATATTCAATAATAAATATATTATTTAATATATAATATTAAAAAATACAATATACTAAATAATAATATATAAGCAAATATAATTAGGAAATAATAAAAAAAAATATTTTTTATTACTAAAAAAAATAGAAAATAATAAAAAAAAATTATTATGAAAATAAAACGCTTTCACGATTATTTACAAAATCCCGGACTATTTTCAGAATCCGGAACAACCTTTGGGCACCAGCCTATTTTATTTTCATAGAATGATAGTTGTATTTTAATGTCCAAAGAATACAAACATACAGTGGACCCTCGTTATAGCGCTGCTCGCTGTACCGCGCACTCGGGTATAGTGCGGGCGATGTTCGAGATAAGTTTATGCAGGTCCGTTAGTGAGTATCGCATTTTATACAGGTCCCTGCGGCGTACCTGTATAATGCGATATTAAATCAGAATATGACTGATGAAATGATTATCGAATCCATTTGCGATGACGAAGATTGTCAAGAAGAAACAGAAGATGATGATTAAAGTGCCAGTGGGATAGCTGATATACAACCAAAGAAGAATAACAGTCATGGAAACTGTTATAAAATGGGCTGAATCACAAGAAAATATTAACAGTGTCAGATTGTTGCAATTAGAATCTTTGAAACGGGAAATGATACAGAAGTTATCAAAAAGCAAACAAACAAAAATTACTCACTTTTTGAAGTGATGTTTTGTAATTGAAATGATGTCGGGATACATAGATTTTAGTCACGCTTTAGATAGTGTTTGTTTTGATATATTTTTAAACGTACCTTATGACGTGAATAAAGTAATAACGCTCGGTATAACGCGGTTTACCTTATAACGCGGGTGTTGTTTCCCTCCCGACAATCGCGTTATATCGGGTGTACACTGTATTTACATTAAAAAAACAACTCAAGAAAATGAGGTTCTCAAGAAACACGTTATACTTATTTTTTGAGAAATGCCGATTCCATTATCCAACGAAATCTTGCTAAAAAATTAAATTTACTTTTCCTATTTCATAGTTATATACCATTTACCATGTATAATGGTTAATAGCGAAAAATTGAATATAGACTTTCTATCATCTATGTAGTTTCTTAGGTTAATATGCTCTTACTCAAATATTTCTTTCTTATTTCAAATGAAACTATTACCAAATATTAAAGTATCTTACTTGAATTTTAAATAAAAAAACAAACCTTTTTTTCTATTCTTTTTAAGTGAATATGTTACATGGTAAATGTGGGTGGCGGGGAAGCCAAGCACTGCGACCGGAGGTGAATTCTATTAACCCACAGATGTAACGACAGATGGAGAGAAAGACTGAGAAAGTATATTGAAAGAAGTGCAGGGGAAATGGGGGAACCCCGAAAAAATCTACCCAGCGGTCGTCCACCATCACGAAACCAACATGGGAACTGAACCCTTTAGAGATCAGAGATGAGAGACCAATTGTTAAGTCACTAACTCTAAAATGACGACTTCTATATGATATATTCACATTATTGAACTATAGTTATGTTTAAAATGTGGTAAATAATTTAAAGCAATGAGCGTATGGGCTTATCGTCCTTTTCAGAGATGAAAATAAACATCAGAAGCAATGTAAACCGATGTATAGTGTGTAAAATTATATTAGTTAAAAGTTCATAGCTAAACCACACTTACTAATACCATTTAAAAAAAATTAAAATGACTATGACTAAAATACTCTGATGAAAACCACTGCAATAGGGGGTTGAACTAGTCACACATATTTCAATTTTTTTAACTGTTAATACTGTAGGTAAGTATGTTTTAGCTATGAACTTTTAATTAAACTTAATTAGCCGTCAACTAACATTTAGCTCTGAGGAGAAACATTCCTTCAAATTCAATACTTTTTTCTGTTAATCGGGTTTTTTTTTTGGATTTGAGTAAAACCTTATATTTTACAACAGTTTCATTATTCAGATGCAGTCTTAGCAAATTTAAGTCCGAAACTAGTACCTAATAGACGGAGTGTAAATGTTTTCTTGTAATTATATATACGGAGGGTTGTTTACAATCTATGGTAACGATTTGGATTCGGGTCTATTTCCCAGAAATTCCCTTTCTCCACCAACGATCATGCTCTATTTGATGGCCATGAGATACTGCTATCGCTCTGCAGCGCAGTTTCCACTGCACGAGACTAATGCGAAGAACGGGAAGACTTATACATTGCCACTCCCGTTGACAACATTTCCAGAGTCCATCCAATGAACGAGGACGTCGTCTTCCCAAGGCTTGTTTTAATAGTCCAAATGCGCAAAAATCCATGGGCGATGCGTCTGGAGACTTCACTGGTATTTTGGTAAACGGTATAGCCTGGATTCCGGTTTGCTGTTCCATTCGTGTCGGAAAATTCTGGGTCGATTTGGACGTATGGCTGGACGCCTTGTCTTGGTGGAGACGGCCCTTGGAAACGTCGTTTCCGTAAAGAGCAGGTAGTTCCTGTGTATAAATTGGTGTCAGTACGTGATCCTGATAGTACGCAGAATTCACCTTTACATTTTGAGCCACCCTCCGTATCTGTAACTTGACTGTAGCTTTAACCCGCAACGATCATGAATCCCTTCGAAAAAGTTTCACGACATTCCCTGTACCAATTTGGAAACGATTTGGCTCCCACTGGGCGATAGAAAATCGCCCTTGGTTTATTGCAGTCGTACAGATAAACATATGTTTCGTCTAATGTGGCCACATACTTCCATTTATCCCCAGCGATATGTCGTTCATACTGTTTTCTGCAATTTGTCTTACGTTCTGAAATGTGCTTTGGTAAGAGCTTGTGAACCTTGCTTTTATGTCTCTTTTGAGTTCCAAATCTTTATGGATAATCTTGTTTACGGTACGAAGAGATGTTCCTATCTTCGCACCAATGGTCCTTTGGGTTGCTGGATTGTTCCCCGTCACCATTTTCTTGACTTTCTGAATGACAGTCTTTGTGCGACTTATAGGTGTCCTTGGATTTGCTTGCTTTTCAGTCCCGGAAATCTGTCCTGTACGGGCCAAACCTACACCAGCCAACACATTATGAACTCCTTTCTTCGAAATGGTGAAACCTCTTTTTCTACATGCCGTAATTATTGGGGAATAACTAAATTTCGCGTCGGAAAGGGCTGTAACGTACCTTTCTCAAAACTGTGACACTTTCGGCGGCATTTCTCCGAACAAACTAACCCGCACCCCTCCACACTAATCTTTAAGTAATCACCTGTACGTTTGCATAAATTTGCATACCTACTGTGATTGGTTGCGTCGTCACGCGCCATGCAAATCGTTACCATAGATTGTAAACAACCCTCTGTATAGTAACTAATGTTAGATATGATATTAATTGAATTTGTTAGACAATTAGCATTGAAATGGAAATTTTAAGCTTAAAATGTTTGTAATCTAAATATGAACTTTAAGTTAATGTCATTTGCATTTGATGAAATATAGCTTTTCTGTATAATAAACAATATTTTGTTTTTAACAATAGCGGGAATCACAGCCTTTCACGTCTTCGAGTTGACCACCAATATGGGTAACTCCTGCTGAGAGTCGTAAGTGGAGGAAACAGCTGTCCTAGATTCGCTTTGACGATAGCGGAAGGCGTGAGTGAATTGTGCAATAACATTACTGCTTTTTTCCAGAAATAGAAGTGCTAGTGAACATACAGAATGCTAACTGACTGCATACATTTCTGCATCCACAGAACGAGCAGTCTACCGTCATACTTTGTCTCGAAGGCTTCATGAGGGTCAATTTTATGCAAGAAGTTCAGCTGTTTGTATCTTTACAAATACGAACTTGATTTATACTTAGGGTGGCTAGATTTTTCAGTCGTTCGTCCGGGACAGAGAATTCCCACAACAACAAAAAAAAACGACTTTAACAGCCAAGAAAATAAAAAAAAAAAAAAAAAAAAAAAACCACTTTTACGATTATTTTTCAAAACTCGAAAGAATTTTAAGAATCCGGAACAATCTGTGAGCACCAGCCTATTTTATCCTCATATAATGAAGGTTGTATTGTAATGTTCAAAGACTATAAACATATTTACATTAAAAAAAATAAGTCAAGAAAATTCTAAAGATACGCGTTGCACTTTGTGAAAAATAACGATTCGATTATCCAATGAAATCTTACTAAAAACTAAATTTACTTTTCCGATTTCATAGTTATCTACTATTTAACATGTACAATGGTTAACAGCGAAAAACTGAATATCATCCATATAGTTTCTTAAGTTAATACACTCTTCGTCTAATTTTTCTTTCTAATTTGAAATGAAACTATTACCAAACGTTAAGGTATTTTTTTGGATTTTAAACTAAAACACCCGTTTTCTATTTTTGTTTAGTCAATACGTTATGTGGGTGGCAGGGAAGCCAAGCACTGCAATCAGAGGTCTATTATATTAACCCACAGAAGTAATGACAGATGAAGGGAAAGTATATTGGAAGAAGATCGGAATAACCCCGAGAAAACCTGCCTACCGCGGATTGTCCTCCATCACGAAACTCACATGAGAATTCCCGGTACTGAGAGATTCTAGGCCAATCGTTAAGTCAATATCTCTTCAATGACGATTTCTAAATGCTTTAATTATTTATTAAATAATTCAGATTTATATAAAATCGGAGTTCTTTGAAAATATGTTGAATATAATCTAAAGCATTAAAGACGTATGATCTTATGTTCTTTTTGAGAGATGAAAATAAACATCAGAAGCAATGTAAACCGATTTAGTGTGTGAATAAAATCATATTAAGTTCACACTTTTAGTTAAAAAACACTCTTACTACTAAGATTTAAAAAAATTAAAATGGTGAAAAAGTAAAAGGTGAAACTAGTCACATGTATTTTAATTGTTTTAAATGTTGATAGTAAGTATGTTTTAGTTATGAACTTTTAATTAAACTTAAGCAGCCGTCAACAAATATTTAGATCTCAGGACAAAACTTCCTTCAATTTCATGATTTTTTTTCCGAGGGTATGTTAATCGGTTTATTTCAATATCGTAAACCTTAGTCTATATGTTCATTATTGAGATGCAAACTTGTAAAATTGAAGCTCCAGACTCGTACCTGATAAGACGGAGTGTAATTTTGTTTTCTTGTAATGGTACAGATAGTAATTAAAGAGAGATAAGTTATTAATTGAATATCTTCATCAATTAGAATTGAAACGGAAATTTTGAGCTTAAAATGTTAGTTCTCTAAATATGAACTTTAAGTTAATGTCATTTGCATTTTATGCATCATTCAGATCAGTTTGGGCAAAATTTACTTAGGTAGAACTTATTTATTAATAACTAAATACTTATTATTAAAGAAATATAATGACATATTTTTAAATTCCAGTTTAGCCTTTTTGTATAAAGGTTTCTTGTTTTGAATTAGAATAGGAACGATAGCTTTTATCACCTTCGAGTTGACCCTCAATATTGGTAACACTGGCTGAGAAATCTCATTATTGATGTTGATGATTATACAGATTTCTGTTTGTATATATTTATCTCTCCCATAAAAAACCAGCTAGAAATTTGTTTAAATTTCAATAAAGTTTTCAATTTTAAAAAATTAACTTAGAAATTAATAGTTGTGATGAAATGTCTGAATTTCAATGGTCAGTTCTTAATTTACAAAGTCATAATCTCTAATTATTATTTCCAACCTTTAAAGGCAATAGAGCTCTGAACCAGAGATGTCTGTAAACATATAGTGTCACTGTCCCGCCACTTTATTAGATATACCCCTGCTGTTCCACAAATGCTATGGGCATTGGGGGCAGTGTCACGGCGTGGGGATATTTTCCAGGCACACACATCGATTGTATCTGATTTGAAGCTGATCAAAAAGAATTTCCTGCTTATTTTTCAATCAACATTTGCTTATTGTGTCTGTCTCATCCTTATCTAAGGTTGCAGGCTATCTATAAGCCTCTTGCAGTGACTTATAAAAGATATCCCAAGATGTTAACCTTGACCCCTCATAGCTCCTATTCCTCTGACTCTCTGCCCCTAAACTTTTGCTACTTGACTTAGATATAGAAGATCTTTCGAATGCACATGGTCTGAACCGGCAACTCCGGTGACGCTATCGTGACCTTTACGTGTCAGTGATGAAGTTTAGCGGACGCAAATGCCATGTGGATCTGGTTCCCACTTCAATGGCTGTTCACAACATGGTTTGATATGGTTTTTCACCTTTTATTGTGTTCACTTATTCATATGTAAATTACAGTTACTTGCTCACTTCTTATTTGTGCTATAGACGCTTATAAAGCCATGTTTTATCACATTCTGATTTCCCTTGAAGAAGCATTGTACTCTACACTTAAGGTGAAACCTGTTGTAACTATTTTTTAATTGTATAAAAAAATTTCAACTTTTACTTCATTTTGTTGGTCTATTTTCATCGAATACTAAGTTTTATATATAAGAAAATAAGTAAATCATTTTTTCTTTCTAGTGGAGAATTCCCACATTATTTAATAAATGCTACTACAGTTCATGCCATTCTGGCATGGAAATTTGACATGAGTGTTCTATGTCAAAATCAAAAAGACTCTTATTCGGCGAATTTTCGATATTGGCGTCCTAGGTGGTGTAAATGGGGATAGAAAAGAAAACAACTTCCTTGAAAGGACGCATATTTCACAACCCGTTTGAGTTAGAAACATGAAATTTAACATGAGGAATTTTGCTACTGATCAATAAAGAAAGTAATGATACTTTCTGTAGATCACAATTTTAAACGGAATTTTTCAATACAAAGTTGCTTGAATTTTTAATGACAAATTTAAAAGGAGAAAAGCCAATTTTTTTCATGAAGTCTTTACATCAAGTATTTCGGAAGAAATCAATGTGTTTTACGTAATTATCTGTAAATTATGATCCAGAAATAAAAAACTTATCAAATTACTAATTAGAAGAAAGAATATGATATATTATTTATACCTGGTCAACTTATACGAGATATGAAAACTTTCTAGAAATTAGTTACAAATGTATTTTATAATATTAAAACACGTGATAGCAGAAAGGTATGTCATATCAACCATCGTTATTTCTCTTGATCTGGTATGATCTAGACTAGTGGTTCCCAAAGTACGGGTCGGGACTCCCCAGAGGCTTGTGATAAGCAGAATAAATAAAACAGAAAAATGATTTATTAACAAACATTTAGTTTGTATTTAGAAACAAAAAAGTCAACGTTAAACATAAAACACAAAAAATGTTTCATGGGAATGGTATATAAATTGAAACGCAGATCTTGTTATAAGATATAATACGGAAACACAATTAGAACCATCAAAGAAAGGGTCCAGGAGCATATAAGTCCTGATAAGGATAACCACTCGAAAATTTCCGATTGGGCAGAGCACTGTTTAAAAAATAAGCATAATCCGACTCCAGAAGTTAATTAATTATTCCAGGGAAAAATACAATATCTTGATTTATATTAGAAGCTTCTATAATTCAAAATTTTGAATGTATAAATAAACAAAAGGTATGAAAGTAAGTAAGTTTTTATTTATTTATGATTGCAATTATATATTTGAATAATGTCTACTGTGGTTCGTCTAATGCAAACTTTAATGTGTTTTATTTACCCTATTGAAATGCTTTTTATTAAAATGTGGCGTGGGTGGCAGGATATTTGGTTATTAGAAAAGGGCGCGCTTTGAAAATGGTTGGGAGACACTGATGTAGACTTTATATCTAAACAGTTTATTACTGATTATTCCATAATTCCTTAAATTTATGATATGACATTTTGCAGAATTACGTAAATGCACATGTAATAGGTCAACAAGCAAGGATACACTAGAATATATTCGAAAGGGTAGAAACGCTTGTAGTGTTTCCCTCTCTGGTCCACTAATTGAGAATTCTCAATGAAAAATCTTAAATGAATTTCCTTAAAAAAAGTCTACAATAAATTTGATTACAACGAAAATAATTCAAAATCATTCAATGAACGATAATCTGTAAAAGTGTGAATATGAATATTTCAACTCATAATCCAACTAACATAAAAACCATAAGTTCGTCTTCGTAAGGTTGTCAGTTACAGTTACGATAACTGTAACTTCTTTTTTTTTTGTACGTAAGTTAAACATATATCAGTTTTAGACTCAGTTCTAATTTTCCATTTCTATTTTCATTCCAAGTTTTTTTTTTTTTGTTTGTTTAATTTTCCAAGGAGTTTCTTTGATGTAAAAAATTATCTGTAATCTTATTATTTCAATTACCGATTTAGAAACGATATTGATAGACATTTTACTAACGTAAAATTACATAGTTCAGGAAAGAGTTTTTATAAACAAAAAATATATATAAATATTGTAATTATATAATAAAGTTTCTATTTCTATGACTATTATCTATTTCTCTTAAAATATGGCGTAGAATAAAGAGATATGAGCTGTCTTCCGTCAAACATTGTTCCGAAGACTTTATCAGGATCGCCTTTACTTAAGAATTCCAGCTATGTATATAACTTTAACGTCTTCACAAATACGCACTCGATTAATAATTTCAATTAATATTTCATAATATTGTCAAAGGAATTCTCTCTTCGATCTGTCATTTTTATCATAAACGCATCCTGTAGATTTTATTCACATAAATCAAAGGATTTTTTATTTTGTTCTCAGCCTGTGAGCACCGTTATTTTTAATCCTCATATAATGATGCTTGTATTTAAATTATTTTAAATGTTTGCTAGTCATTTGTTATCTCTTTATTTGTATAGATTGATGTTTTTTACATTCATTTCATTCAGTTGAAGCTCTTCATAGGAAGTTTCATAGATTACAGAAGAAAGAGTATTTTAAATCCTTTCGAATTTCTATAGAAAACCTAAATGAACTTTTATTATGGGTGAACAAGTATCACTGAAGTAAATTCCAATTTTAATTAAATAAGTACTTTGAATTTTTCATTCATGGATATCGAAAGAATACATACATATTTTACAGTTAAAAAATATAAACAAGAAAGAGATTCTCGAAATGTTTTATTCGTTACACGAAGGGGTTATCAGGATATCCCGAAAAAAATACACTGGAGTTGCCAACTTTGGAACCAGTCGGGGATTTTTTTTTTAGCCTTTTGTTTTTCTGTTTCCGTTTTCATCTTTTCTGGCATTTTTCTGATTCTTTGAGTTAAATTTTTAATATTTGTGAATTTCTTCCTTGGTTTTAGCTATTTTGACTTTTATTTTCCAAATTCTATTTTCCTGTTTTTTGCTCTTCCATTTTTGCATTTCTCATCTTCCTTTTTCATTGGCTACTACGTTTGGTTGCTTTCGTATTTTTGTTTCAAGTTTTCTTATTGGTTTCATATTATCACGTGGGGTTTTTCTTTTCGTTTCCCGGGTTTTTGGATATTGTTATGAAAATGTAGGTATCGGAGCAGTAAGGTATCGGAGAGCCGAAAGGTTGCATAAATGTAGTCTCTGTATTTATTCGCATTATTTTCATTTTGTGTTTTAATTTTAATTCCTACATTTTTATTTGTGATTAAAGATTATTGGTGAGTGTAGCAATGAGAGGTCAGATGTCAAATACAGAACACCGATCTTGTGTTTATTTTTCGAACTGTCTAAACACCCGAGTAAGATTGCTAAGGAAACGTTGCAGGCATGTTTTGGATACATCAAAACGGTTCGACATCGGGATACGGTTCGACAGCGAGAGACTGCCTGGCCACGCTGATCAGCCGTCCGGTTAACTTGACTTTGCGGCTCTCCAATCCAATGCAACCGCTGGGAAGGTAGCATTTATAATGTTGACGGTAAGCCGAATTGGTCGTCGGAGCGAAGTCGGACTGCTCAAAGTACAATCAACCGCAGAGTCTTGCCAACCGCAAAAACATCATTCGTCGGGAGCAAAACGACTCCCCGGTCTCTGTATCTTCGACGCCGCATAAGTGATAGTGATTCTCGTATTTTAAATGTGCATCTGTGAGCGATTTTAGTCAAACGTTTCTACTGATTTAAAAATGATGTTTTGATGTAGTGTGAGATTCGCGAGTGCGTCGGATTATGTACTCCAAATATTTCGTTAAGGAGAATGAACAAACCGTAGGTCAGGAACTACGATAGGCCTATCTATCTTTCATTTTTAAGTATACACTTGAATTTTTTTTAATTATTAACTGTGCTTTTCCACATGAAAGACTTACGAACATTAGTGTAGAACTTTCTTCTGAGAAACTGCCACAGATCACATTCCTTTATTTTATTGAATTTTACTTTATTTTTACTTTAAATTTGTTTTTAACGAAAGAAGCATCAAAGTGTTATAGCTTGGCGTTGGTTCTTCGACATTATATTCGCATTCTTTACTTTGTAAGTTTTAGTTTTTACTAAATATTTACTGGTTATACTTAATCCATGATTTCTGGATTATTCTTTAGTTTTGTTTGTTTTTATCGAAAACAAACTGGTAGCAGGGCTGCTTTCTCTTTTAAGTTATACCTTGGTTCACGGGGGTTCTTAATTAGGAAAATTTAATAATTAAACATTTTCTCCATATCAATATGCCCACCTCTAATGGCGATGCACGCCTGTCCAAATTTACAATGAGGTGATTATAACATAGCCCATAGAAGAGTATAGTATAGTATATAATAGTATTGTTGTGGAATAAACTTGCTCACATTTAGAAAATAACTTTAGCAGAGCGTTTAAATAAAATAGCAGATGAAGTTAAACGAATAGGTGTAGGTGGATATAAAATTGTTTTATTTCAAATCCTATCCTAGTAAGAAATACTGTCAATTAAAGGTAATGGTTCAATGAGCATAAACAAGTAAACTAGAATTAAGTGCTTTTAATTCTTTGATTAAATGCTATATTTAGTTACATATATTATTTCTTCTTCCTAGAAATGGTATATTA
The DNA here is from genome assembly GCA_023159025.1 of Thereuonema tuberculata. Lineage (NCBI taxonomy): Eukaryota > Metazoa > Arthropoda > Chilopoda > Scutigeromorpha > Scutigeridae > Thereuonema > Thereuonema tuberculata. The sequence goes on from JAFIDM010114601.1 coordinate 28,807, forward strand.
CTCTTTTACAATTAACATAGTTGCTTCAGCTTAAAGTCTCTCTTAAATCGATAAGTCTTTCACTGTATGTGAATCAATCATTAAATGTTCTTTGTAAAACTTGGTAAATCTGCATCCACGAAGGTAAACGTCTTTACTTCACTTTAATAGTTGAATTATCTACTTGTGTCATCTTGATACCTTTAACTATGGTTACGCTGTTCGTGAATTAATGCAAATGTGTTCTGTGTATCAACAAGAAAAATATGACTTACTTGCAGACTTCAATGCGATGTTTAATTATATCCTTACTTCGTATAAATAAACATTGGCTCTCGGTATTGGAAATAAACTTTGGAATATTTCGTATCACTTTCAAAATGGCATCGTTCCAGTTGCTGCACATCGAATGAGATTACGTCACTACTTATACGCTGAAACAGAGCATACAATATGATTAATAAATTATATCACTAAATCCTTCTCATTAATCATAGTTTAAATCGACACTTAATGTTTCACACATTCGATATAAAACCTGTCTCCAAAATACTTGTTTAGAGAATTGCATTTCGCTTAAATATCGCCATCTTTATATTCCAATGACTTCTGCATTTTTCCTTGCTGCTTCTCCTTGGTTCTCTCGCAGAATCCAACAGTCCAATCACGTGTCAACTATATGATGCACGGAGCAATTGTTTCCGATGACTTCTGGTGATTGTTTCTTTACAATAGCAGTGCTTCAATTGTTTCCATTGTAAGTCAAAAATCTGTTTGAAGAAAATGTTCTATAATTTCATTTCATGACGGGGATTGCACTGTGGTTTGGTAGTAACCCTTTCTTGATTTTAACCACAATTGTATAATATAGTATAGAATAGTATAGTATAATGTAGTATAATATAGTGTCTCCGATTTGCAGGAGTTAATGGGACACAGCGTACTGATCGTCGGGCAAACTGACATCTTGGTGTAGTCGTCTGGCCGTAGTAAACCGCGATATTCTTAGATAGGTGAAGTTGTGATAGACTATATAAGTTTTAAAATACCCGTTGCAATTATTGTGACAGACGCCTGTAATTCCTTAGATAAGAATTATCTTTATTTGAATTAAAATAAGAATATTGTATGAGTGTGTATACATTTTATTTATCTCCTGGTTCTCCTGTGTCAACACTGCTTTAAAGTATTGGGAAAAGGTTTATATAAAAATAATAATAAAAAAAAATCCCACCACATTTAGTTATATGCATTCTTTGTTTTATTTTACTGTAAGACATTTAGAAAAGATAGGAAAATAAACAAACAAGAAAAATGGCACTGGGTCGGAAATTTCTGTAATTTCTCTATATAAAAAGAAAAGTCCTTACTCATTCATTCACTGAATCATCAACGCCCAGCCCAAACCCTAGGTTTATTTATCTCCTGGTTCTCCTGTGTCAACACTGCTTTAAAGTATTGGGAAAAGGTTTATATAAAAATAATAATGATAAGAAATCCCACCACATTTAGTTATATGCATTCTTTGTTTTATTTTACTGTAAGACATTTAGAAAAGATAGGAAAATAAACAAACAAGAAAAATGGCACTGGGTCGGAAATTTCTGTAATTTCTCTATATAAAAAGAAAAGTCCTGACTCATTCATTCACTGAATCATCAACGCCCAGCCCAAACCCTAGGACCTAGAAAGCTGAAATTTTGCACAGAGGTTCTCTTTATGATGTAGACAAGGAATAAGGCCGGATTTTTCGAAATTTATTTCCTATAAAGAGGATTTATATTTTCGCTTTAAAATGACCATGGAGTGTGTGGTGGCCAACCCGCAATACATTTGAGTTATCCGGTGAAGGCCACATAGGGCTGCGAACTCTCATATTTTCCGATCTCGATATTAATTTGCTTAATAAATTTTTTTTTTCTTTTATGCTGTGTATGCAAGGGTTCCCGAGCGGAGCGACAGTTCCCGGCTAGTATTATCAATATTTAGGAAGCTAAAATAAGAAAAATTTGACTATTAAAAAGTAAAAGAATTAAAGCCATATGAAAAGTAATTAAAGTATGTAACAAAATGCTTTTAAAAAACTCGATAAGGTAAAAAAGTCTTCATTTAAGAGTATGGAAAATAGTGTATGGGATAAATTAAAAGGAAGGATGTTAGGGGAGGAGGTCGATCACTTGACATATGTCTTTGTTAATTATAGTACTTTTCAAAAAAGAAGGGTTTTTTCCATATATGGTCATTACGAAGCGATCGATTTTGTCTAGAACAAATGTCGCCAATCATGACGTCATCAACTTGTACTCCGAGCTGTCAGTCCAAGAAGGCGTCGTTTTGTGATCGCATAAGGGTGACCAAGAAAGGACAAACTTTGCATAGCCAAGCAAGGGGAATAGTGTGGAACGTTTGTAATTTTTTCACTTTTAATTTTTATTATGCATTCGTAACTGTAGATAATACAAAAACCAGAATGTATTCGTAATGTTTATAAGATTCAGTTACGGATTTGAGCAGTAGATGGCGCTGTTACGTCCTGGAAACATCAATCTATAAGAAAATTACGATATCAAAAGCTCTTCTTTCATGAACTGAACTGTAGAAAGATCAATCACATATGTGTTATATTTTACACATTGAAACTGGATTTTGTAAGTTTGAAATTGAAGCCATTAAAAGAGCATTCAGATATACAGAAAAACTACTAAATTATAAGCAGAATAGTATTCACTAAATGTCTCAGAAAAGTGATAGATGGAACTAAGAAAAGAAAAAAAAATTTTAAGTAGCATTATTAAAAAAAAGAAAAATAGGGATAGGTTTTAATTAAGATAAAACCATGGATTTAACATACAGGAAGAGAATAAAATTCAAGTACTGAGGAAAATTATAGAAGAGAAATTATTTATAATATGATTCTAGATTAGATTAGATTAATTAAGAGTAAGTGGCACGACTGCCGAGTACGTCGACCTGAAAGATCTTTTGTACTATCCCACGGAAAGAAGGAGAGAAAGACTGAGAAAGGATGGTGTGAGAAATGCATGGGAAATGGGAGAACCCCGGGAAAACCTGCACAGAGCGGATCGCCACCATCAACGAAACCCACATGAGAACCGAACTCGGAACTCTGAGGTGAGAGGCCAGTGTCTTAGCGACATCGCCAACCGGGCGGCCTTACGATTCTAAATTCTAAATATAACGAATATTACAAATATTTATCATTCCCCCCCCCCCATATTGGTTCATATTTTTATATTTCGAAATGTTTTAATTTCGGAATTATTTCTTGAATTTTCAACAGGAGGTATAGAAGTAAAAAAAAAAAAAGTAAAAATTAAATGATAAATTCAAAATTAAATTTAATTTCATTTAAACTAGTCGGCTACCCGTTGTTTTGCTCCGGAAGCCTCCGCATATGCAACGGAAAACAACTTTTTATTTATTAAAAAAAACACACACACACAAATTACATCAAGTAAACTAAAACTAAATTTTGTTAAAAGTTTCTTTTTTAATTTCGTTTCTAATGTTTATATTCTATCAATCCAGGACTGCTTTTAGAACCAGCGTATGAATCATATATCTATGATATATTTTTATTTTTTATGGAGATTAGAATGTAGTCCTCGTGGTCAAGACGTCTAACTTCGGAGCAGATGGTTGTATGTTCCATTACCGTAGTGAATTTGCAGAAATTATTTCTATTTTCACAAATTACAACAATTGCACCAGCAGACAGAGAAAAAAAGCTTTTAGTAATATAGATATACTTTTCAGTGGTTTTTGAGTTACAAAGACCATTGGTTTTTAAGTTACAAATAGTGATTTTTCAGTATTCTATCTTATAGAAATAGTGCTTCTTTCTTTCTTGAATCTCTTTTCTTAATTACAACTATTACCCGTGTGCAAATTGATGATATAGATATTTGAAGAAGAGATATGTTGAGATGGATATTTGTTAATATAGATCATGATTGAAGATCGTAGCTTGTATACGAAATTCTTGGCGACGAATTGATTGAGATTATTCTTTCGAGTGAAAATAACCAAATTCTGATGACTTGTGACTCTAAGGCATGAAGTTGTGCGTGAGTGAAGACAACGTTCTCCAAATAGATAGCAATTTTATTTAGAGTCTGTCCTTGAGCTTTATTGATAAACATCGTGTAAGAAGGTGTGATCGGAAATTGCTTTCTTGTGAAAGTGAATAGAAGTAGATTATCTTTTGGATTCATTGATATGCTATGGATGAAAACAAAATCTCCTTTGTGAATTCCTGTTATAATATCGGCTTCTATGAGATCATTATCGAATGAACGGCATTTAAGTTGAGTTCCATTGCAATGTCCAAACTTGGGATTGATTTTTTGCAACAACATTATTGGAGATCCAATCTTCAATGACAAACGATGTTGAGGAATACCGCTGAGATTCAATGAGTTCAGATATTCAGGCAGATAGAGATGTTCGTGTTGTGGATTATCAGAAGTATCAATTTTATTCTCACTTAAATACTTTCTAGTCTCACCTTGTATTCTTTGACTTATCACTCGATTGTTATCGACAATCTCGTTCTTTGGTAAGTTCTTGGCTTTGACGTGATTCCAGATATTTGAGTTACAAATAGTATTTTTCAGTAATCTATCTAATAAAAAGGGTGCTTCTTTCTTTCTTGACTCTGTTTTCTTTACTCCAACATCTGCCGTGTAAACATGCTTATTTTTCAATATCATATAGAATTTGGTTAAGGAAGAATACTTAAAATATTGCAACATTTCGGCAATTATAGATATAATTGTCAGTTTCGAATTACAAATAAACTGACGGATGGGAAATAAATAAACAATCTTGAGATTCAAAAAACAGATTGAATATTCCTTATTGACGGGGAAAGGGGAAGGAGAGATAAGTCAAAAAGCAATATGAAGAGAGTTGTAGTCCCCATGGCCGAAAGGCTAAGACGTCTGACTTCGGATCAGAGTTGCAGGTTATATTCCTGTCGCGGATGTTTCATTGTAAACATTATTTCTATTTTCCATTCTAAAAGAAAATTGCTACGGACATACAGACAGACAGAGAAATAAAAGATTTTAGTAGATTGTAATATAGATTGATACTTTTCAGTGGTTTCTGAGTTACAATAGTGTTTTCTCAGTATTCTAGCTAATAGAAGTACTGCTTCTTTCATTTTCATTGTAATTGTCACTTTTCAGTGACTTTTGAGTTACAAATATTGATGGTTTTTGAGCTGCAAATAGTGATTTTTTCGATATTCCACCTCAAAAAAAGAATGCTTCTTTCTTGACTCTGGTTTCTTTACTCCAACATCTGCCGTGTACACACACATATTTTTCAATATCACATAGAATTTGGTTAAGTAAGAAAATTTAAAATAGTACAACGTTTCGGAAATTATAGTTCTAATTGTCAGTTTCGAATTACAAATAAACTGACGGATGGGAAAAAAATAAACGATCTTTAGATTCAAAAAAAAAAAAAAAGTTTGAATACATTCCTTAGCGATGGGGGAAGGGGAAGGACAGATAAGTCAAAAAGCAATATAAAGAGAGTTGTAGTCTCCATGGCCTAATGGGTAAGACGTCTGACTTCGGATCAGAAGGTTGCAGTTTCGATTCCTGTCGCGGATGTTTCATTGTAAAAATTATTTCAATTTTTCATTGTCACGGAAAATTGCGCCGGACAGACAGACACGCAGACACACAGACAGACAGAGAAATAAAAGATTTTAGTAATATAGATTATAAATCCTTGTTGATTAGGGTGCAAATCAAAATGTAGTTCTATGTGTTTGCTGATTTTAAGAGTTATAATTTTATTTATTAAATATAGAAAATATGAAGAAGAAGAAAAAGTGATGGTTAAGTTAATTCCAAATAAGATAAATATAAAATTACGTAGATTTGCTTTGTTCTTTATTAAAAATAAAAAGAAAGAGAAGTTGAAAAGTAATTAGATTAAAATATATGTAAGTAATTTTGAATTTTGTTTAGACTCGTGAATTAATATTCGAAATATTTAACTTTATTTACTATTGTTTGTTAGTTACAAATATTTATTTAAGTAATCAGATTCATTATTTTTTTATTATCTCATGGGTATGAATTATTTTTTTTTTCAAACGCTCAATGTTTCACTTCTTTTTAAAAGCATTTTCAAAAATTCTAAAAAATTATTGTTTTTTTTTTTTTTTTGGAGATGGAATAGAATTTTGCTGATTAACCTAATAAAGCAATCATTTCCTGTATTCCTCCTGTTTCCATTTTTTTTACTGTATAATAATTTACGGAATTGAAAAAAAAAATTAAAACTAGAATAAGGTAAACAATAAAAGAGGTTAACAGAGTAAGTGAAGACAATTATAGAAATAATTTAAAGAAAGACCTTGTGGGCGGAGCTTAGGCCGGCAGGTTAAACTAAATTACGGGATAACCTTCCCTTAATAATAAAATTTAAAAATAAATAAATAATTTAAAATAAAATAATTGTTTATGTATATACTGTAACAGTATATATTGCCATTTTAATGTAAATAGAACATGTTAAAAGCATTTTTATGTTGATTTTCGTCCTATTTCGGATTATCCGCGGAATTCGCTTATCCGCAGTTGCCGTGCCACCCAATTCCGCGGATAATCGGGAGTTTACTGTATATGGTGAGTAAAATCAAGGTAAGTAATTATATTTCAGATTAAAAAATTTAATAACTTAAGCTATATTGTTAATCTTTGTTTATGGGTAATGCAATTTAAGTAAATGCTTTCCACCTCTTTGTAAAAAAGCGAAAAGTCGAGACAATGTAATAAATATTATTATTATTTACTTCACTTAATTTTTAGAAAATAATTATAATATTCGTATATTTAATATATCCAATTATAATTGTTTAAAGAATTGCATAAAGGCTATTTTTTGCTAAATGTATAATCACATTCAATTGTATTTCTTTTGTTTCAGGATTACTGATATAATGATATGTGGCCAGAAAATAGCATTAGCGTCGGTGTTTCAGCATAATATACACACCTTTATTTACAATTTATTCATATTATATATACATGGTTGGTGGATTCTAAAAAGAAGTTGAAGTAATAAAACCCCTGAACGGTCAGATTCTGAAAGCACAGGTCAGCCAGCTCTCGGAGATCTCTTTTCGGTCCGTCAATTGGAGAAGGATCCAATCGTGTGAAGTCTAGCCCTCCCGTGTCAGCCAATCAAAGTGCAGTTTAAATGACCAATCCGGGAAGGTTTTCGACTTTGTATCAATATAATGACATAAATAATTTTATTTATACTCATGTAGTAGTTATCAACAACTGCATGTGCATAGTAGGGCTTTGTCTTTCAATTAATAATGTTTTTGCAAAACCTGTAAAGAGACAAAAAAATTTTTAAATACATCATAATTTTTGTTTAAATACCATTTCGTTGAAGCAATTTCTATTGGCTAATACATGAAAAGGTTTTATGGCTAGTCTTCTAGTTTCAACCTCTTCGATTCCAATTATAATGAGACCAATATAATACAGCCAAACATGCATAGAGTTGCCAATCTGACCGAACTTATAAGGAGATTTTCTTGAAAGTCATTAAATTTTTAAATAACTAGCAGAAAGCCGTTCTTCGCTCGGATTGCAAAAAAAAAACATGTCCTGATGTGGATGATAAAGAAATTGCAATTGCGAGATCACTTCGAAACTTTCCTGGTTGGTACAAAAAAAAAAAACAAAAAAAACTCAAAAGATCTGATCTCATTACAAATCTACATCTACTCCGACAACCCCGTAGAAGTATCCTTCAACAATGTTTGTCCATATTGTTCGACAATAGTTTAGTTCCAATTGTCGACATCAGGTTGCTATGTGGGGTTATTGTGCAGAACAATATTTTAGTTTCAATTGTTGCACAACAATATGTGTATAGTTCTCATTGTCACCACCAGGTCCATTATTTGGCGCTATTTCACCCCGAGGGGGGGGGGTCCAGGTTCCAAGGTAGTCCGTTTTTTCCGCAGGGTCCTAAAGAGAACAAAGTTTGCTCCAGATAAGTCAAAGGGCCTGGGAGTGTTTAGCGTACAAACAAACACACAAACCAACAAACATCTTCCTTTATATATTATTATTGTTATTATTATTCAGTAAATTTGAAATATATTAACCACAAATTAAAAGAATAAGAATGGTGAGATAAAATCGTCATGCCACTATAAGTGTTTTTATGTGACTCCATAATTTGCATTTATTATAATAAGAAATTCAAAATCGTTAAACTCTTACTATTTTTTTATATAAAACTTGTTAGAACATTTTAATCTCAGTATTGTGGATTTTTTTTTTTACTGAAGTATAAGAAATGTTTTTTATATTTTTTTTTTTCAAATTTACAATTAGATATTTTCATACACAATATTGTTTCAAATAGCTTTTGTTTCCAATAAACATTTAAGACTGTTATTCTTATTTCGCATTATCTATTAACATTCATAATTTTCTCTTTTTGTTCATATTTTTGAGAAATTAGTTAAAATTTCCCCCAAGAAAAAAGGAAAATTTACTTGTACGAATCAATTTTTATTTTACGAATTAATTCTTAAAACATATTTTTTTTTTTAATTTGTACTTTGGAAATTGTAAAACAATCAATATACAGTGATACCTTGGTTAACGACGTTGTTTCTTGAATGAGACCCTGGTTCCAAATAGAAAACAAACACCAGATAAAAACGAAAGCAGACTGCATTTTGGAGACGAGTTCTTTACGTGTGACTGAAGCTCAGACGAAGTTTGGGATGATCTCAAGGTTATTTAAGATAGAGAAGGTTGTCTCCGCCGAGAAAGCGTCTATTGGCTAACCCGTTGACGTCACTTGGTTGAAAGGCGAGGCAAAAGTCAGCCTCGATTGAAAGGTTGGATTGCAGAGCACTCGGAATTTTAGTGTAACACTAAGTAACTTTTTTTAACTCAAATTAAAAGTTTTGAAGTATTTAAATTTTTGTCCGATTGAAATATTATTTTTTGTCAGTCACTTACGATAATTTAAAAAACAAACGGAAAAAATGATAAGATTAAATATTTTTTTTCTCGAATTCTAACACAAAGATATTTTTCTTAAAAAACATCTTGGTAAATACTTTCTTCATGTATTTAAAACAGAAAAATATTAATAAGAACGAAAATAAATATTATAGGAAAAAAAATTAATAAATTATTTACATTTTTCACTTACATGTAGCTCTTTTTCTTATCTCACGGTGATGATATCTGCTTGCTATGTTGCTGTCATTAGGAGGTCTATGAGTGGGATTAATTACACAATCCGTATTCCTTGTTGAACTCTGACCAGGCAAATTTAATGAAGGAATTGCATCCGCCTTCAGACATCTTTTAGGCTTCAGTCCCAGTAACTCAGCTTTCAGATCACGCTGATAATCTTCTTCACGAAAATGCTGTGAACATACTCTAGCATTGTCTGGATTGAAATTATCCCAACGCTTACACTTCGATATCAAAGCTTTTCTCAAAGTTGGATCTCGTGGAAATCTGTGATCTATAATTTCGGAGCATTTTGTTATTTTGTAATGAGCTGTGCAATTTGCAACTGCACAACTTGCCATTGTTTTGTGTTTCTGTCATTGACAAAATATCTAATTCAGAAAACATTATCACTATTAGAACATTCTAAGGTTTTATAGACTATAGTAAATGCTTTAAAGAATTTAAATTACAGCTTAAGTCTCTTCTAAGGAAATTACAGGGATTCCTCGTGCAATCAACTAAATGCAACTACAGTAGAGCCTCATTATAACGGACCCTATTATAACGGACGTCGCTTGTAACGGACAGTTTTAAAAGAATTTATAATAATAATAATAATAAAGGATGCTTATTTTTATCTGACGAGTTTTACATTTCCAACCATATGTGTTTGAAAATGTGTTTGCATATTATGAATACTTACGGCACTTCCGTCTGTTGTTAACTGAAGAAACAAGTCCAGCAGAAAAAAAAATGTTTTTCAAACCAATGAATATAAGCAATCAACATGAACCAGGGCCTTCTCGTTATAAAGATAAAGGCAGTGTATACGTACACATCTTTTTCAATTCAACCTACTATGTTGTAAGCTGTTTTTTTTTTTTATTTTTTATATAATAAACAGTTTTTATATCTAACTATTGTACTTTCATTGATGTACACCCTGCTGCATTACACCCCTATAAGAATTATTTGTTATAAACCGGACTTTCATTAAAACGGACAACCTTCAGCCTCAATTAGTCCGTTATAATGAGGTTTTACTGTAAATGAAACTCATTAACATAGCCATGAACCCAGGTTCGCATACAATTTTTTTTTTTTTGTAAGATTGAAACATTTTTTAATTTAAATATTGGAGAAGAAATAATAAAAAAAAAGCATTACAAGTACAATAACGTCATTTTAACTATATAACAAATCGTTAAATATTGCGTAATAATAAAAAATGCTTACAGATAAATTTTTCTTGAACTTTTAAAATTTACTTTATCTTGTCTTATCAACATTTAAATTTCAGATCAATCATTTATACACAACCCTTTTAATTCTGTAAAAAGATTGTATTTCTTTACTGATTGTATTCTTTATTGTCTCAAGAAAGTCAAATGATAATAAAACAAATTATTATCTTGAGGTTTTTCTAAAAAAAAAAAACATTAGATTCCTACATTTTTCATAAAATTGAATGGATAGATTACTACTATCATTCTAAATATAATTTGTATATTTTATATACAGGGTATGTCAGTTAAAGATCAATATTCTGGAAAGTTATAGATCATTCTAAGAAAAAACATTTATAGAACCATGTGTTCTATTCCGATCAGTTATTCTGATGTGTCCTATTCCGATCAGTTATTCTGATGTGTCCTATTCCGATCTAATAGATATTTGAATCTACTTTTCAAAATTATTGATAAGAAAAAGATATAGCGTATTGTTTCTCGTATTTATTATTGAAGTCATAAATTTGTTACTGTTTATCAAAAATTTTCAAAAGTTCCACCGTCAACATGAGTAGACTTTGTAACAGGTAGTGGCTCTTTACGGCAGGAGATACGAACAGTATTACACCAAATTCAAAGTACTACACATTCTGCCTTGGAAACCGTTCGAAGTGGGACACATATTATATATATATTTTTTTTCTATGACCTCACAGAATATTGATCTTTGATATTCTAAATAAACGTCATTTTACATATTCCTTAATAATTGTGTCCTTAATGTATCTCAATTATACAGGGCGATTAAAATTGCCTCTACAAACTTTATAGATAGATCAAGAATACCAAAACATATCGTATTCATAGTGAAACGTATTGGAAACGTATGTATGATTAACATTTATGACTTCGTTCGTAAATAGCGTATTTAGAATTGATAATTGCCTTACTTGGAGACACGTTTTGCTGTAAAAAACAGATTATCATAAATTATATATCAAAATAAATAAAGGAAAAGAAAAACAGCACCTGAACAAAAGAAGAAGAAATTGGGAACGAACGGCCGTTTCCAACTCCTCCCCATAATCTAAAATCAGAAAGGCAATTTCTTCTTTTGTTCAGATGCTGTTTTTTTTTTTCCTTTATTTATTTACTATTTTCACAGCACGTTAAATTTAATTTTCATATTTTTTTATATATCAAAATGTTCAGCTAGAAAAAATAAAAACAATGACCGCAGAATTTTAACCGAATAACGTCTAATCTCCATCTCAGAATCAACTTGCAGGGAAAACAGGCTTTAGTATTTTGCCGCCAAAGAAAATAGGTCCAATTTGCCGGCTTAGCAAAGTATTGACAGATGCGAAATAAAACGTTCTAAATAAGAAATTTCATTTTTCTAAAGGAATTCAATAACAATCTGCCTTTTCGTTAGGTAATAATATTTGTAATAATATTTGTAATCTCCGCCAATCAAAATGCACTAAAATCAAAACAAACAAGATGGCGGTTAACGATAGATTTCTACGTATTTTTGACGGATCTGCCACGAGGGAAAAGAACAAATACAGTGGAACCCAGCCATTTGTTCTCCTCTATACTATTAAAATTCCGCATTCTTTCAACTTTTTCGAATAAAATTCGACTCGGAAATCGGACAGAGTCCGAGTTTGATGTTGACTCGTTCGCCAAGCATTTTTAGCGAACGTACAACGTTCTGTTATTTCATTGCTATTCTTCGTTGTTTTTAAATATTTTTATTGAAAATAAGTTTAATCAAGTGTCCAAAAAAAAAAGATTATTCGACCAAGCCTAAAAGGAAAGCAGTTGAGAACGACAATTGAACTGAAAATAATAATAATAATAATAATAAAAAAAGATCTTGTGTTCTTTCTTGTTGAAAGTAGAATTCGTGTCCCAGTCAGACCTGGTCACTCAATATGCATGATATTTTGCATTAAGTATTATTATAGAAGTTTAAATAAGCATCATATGGGGGTCTGGAAAGGTTTAATCCAATTTACATAATTTCCTATGGGAAAAATTGATTCAACATTCGGACAAATCGCAATTCGAACAGCCTCCTGGAACGAATTGTATACGAATAGCCAGGTATATGCTAATGAATATTTACTGATGTTCATTTTATATCCTCACTGATATGAACTTACAAAAATAAAAAAAAATAATCTTGTTTACTGAATATCAACAGTTCATTTCATATTGCAACTCATGTGAACTTAAAAAAAAAAACAAACATGATCGTCACTGAATGTTAACAATTCATTTCAGAACTATAAAATCGTAAACTAAACAACCACTGATAATGAAATGTAAACAATACAATCACACATTTCAGTAAACTATTATACAAGAAAACATTAAGATATTTCATTTCTAATGAATATAATATATTGTGGTAGACCTTATGTATATAATTATCAACAAGATATATTTTTTATGTGTAATATAGAATACAAAATTACGTATCATTTTTCATAGATTATAAAATTAATGAAGGAATCAATGATTTAGATTAAATTTTATAGAAAAACTCCAAATTCCTGAACTTAAAAAAAAAAAATTTTTAGATGGATCCTACAAATGTTTACGTATATGTAACTGTACAAAT